>BPLR01006770.1:0-15706 GCA_021605095.1 Caerostris extrusa
TTTTGTCTTAAAAAATTGTGTAATGTTTAAGGGGAGAATTTTTTGTTTTTAATATCTGAGTTGTTTACGTTTGAAAGTTATCTGAAAAAGAGCAATGAATACATAAGTGTAGGATAAAAACAATGAAAGGGTTAAGTTTGCATAAATATTATCCGAATATTTTGCCTATAAGTCAATATATTTCCAGGACATTTTTTTTAACTTTTTTGTTGCATATATTTTCAATTTAAACGTCATAATTCTCTCACGATCTTAAAACTCGTCTCGTTAATTGTTTTTATAATTTTTTATTGAATAAATAATGTAAATGCATTATTTTAAAAGCAATTAATCGAAAACTTAATCACAGAATAATAAAAATTTGAGTCAAAATATTTCTGGAAAAAAAAAGCCCTTTTATTTTTACAAAATTTGGATTTAAAATATAGAAAATTTTCCATCGAATAAACAAAATTATTTATAATTTTTATATAAAATTTTTAATTCAGACGATCTCTGCAGAAATTATGAGTTTGGTTTGTCACTCTATGGTCATTTTATTTTTATTTTTTTTTTTTTTACAATTTAGACTAAAACAGACCGGGACTTACAGTTTAACGTGGATTCCGAACCATTAATAAACATCCATGGCCACCGCCAAAATTCGAACCCTGAAACCTGTGGTACCAATGGCCAGAGCGCTAATCAGTTGGTCATCAGGCTGCTAAATTATAAATTATGTTGCTTTTAATACTTATAATAAAATGAAATAAACACATTTGGCTTTTATAATCTCATCTTACATTTTTTATCTAATTGGGTTAAGAAAATAATTACTGTTTCCCAATGCTTTTAAATGGTGAAAAACAAAAATACTTTCTACCCAAAACAATATTTTGTTCCCAACGTAACAGCATTTGTTACTCTCAGTTACAATTTGAATGTATTTTATCTTGCCACAAACTATTCAGGGTATTTTTAAGTTAAGACATTTTATGTAAGTTTTAAATCTCCCTAAATTTGTATGTGATAAAATACCCATTCCGTCCACCCAATTACCGTTAAATATTTTGCTGAAGCACACGTGGTCTTCCTAGCAGGTGATACTGCAGATCATAGCAGGTGATAGTTTTATGCCATTCAGTGAATGCCAGGAAGTCTAATTTGCATAAAAAACCCCTCGTGTTTTGATGCGTAAAGAAAAATTTGTTGCTATCTCATGAGATCACATTGCTATTATGTCGCATTACGCCTAAAATTGCATCAATAAAAAAGATTCCTCAAGCACTTTGAATTGAAAATAAATTCAAGAACTATGTAGTCCAGGAGTGGCCAACCCGAATGATAGTGCGGACGACTTCGGAAATGCATCCTAATTCCACGGGCCGTATATAAAATCATATATCCCCATATGAAATTTAGATCCAATATAGACATTTTGGAATGAAAAATTGAAACAAAATGAGTTATTATTATTGTGTTTACTATTATTATTACATGCAAAAAAAATTTTTTTCCCCTTTCTAATGCAGCTGGCAAATACTTCGACAGCTTGGTCTTGGATGCCTTAAGGCAAGCGCTGCACAGACGTTACTCACTTTGCATTACCCAGGGGGGCGCGTGTAACTTGGAGATAATCCACGGAGTAACAATGCCCCCGCAACGCTCTACGATCATATTAGACCGGGACCTACGGTTTAAAGTGGATTCGAACCACTATAAACATCCATGGCCCCGCCGGACTCGAACCCGAAACCTGTGGTACCGAGCACCAGAGCGCTAGCCACTCGGCCATTCAGGCTCTTACATGTAAACATAGATAATATAATAATAATGATACTAAACGCATATTGTAAAGAAATATATGACACTAAAAATGAAATATAAAAAATATATAAATATAAACGAACGAAAAAAAAAATGAAATCATTAAATAATATTTATTTTACTAGTGTGATATTTGTTTCTCCACTCTTTCACTTAGCTTTTGCAAATCGAGGCGCGCGTCATGAATTCGCAGAATATAGTTTAATTATTCTGCGAATTCATAACTGTAAACTCATAAATAAAACATGCAACATCTGTCATAGATTCGCAAGAATATTATTTTAAAATCAAAGTTAATTTCCTTTCATAATTGCGACAGTTAATTTTTGAATATATGGATGTACAAACAATATATTTTTTAATACGTTGGTTTTCACAACTTCGGCCATTGTAAAATAAATATATTTTGTAAAAGTGTGATACATCTCACGAGTCAGAAAAATGTTCAATGCGGGCCGCGGGTTGGCCACTCCTGATGTAGTCATTGACTTCACCATTTTACAAACATATAAATTTGTGTGAAATTTTGATTCATAGTCTGTTTTTTTATTTTCTTATTAAAATACATTTGTATTTTCTATTTAAAGAATAATATATTCTTTAATATTTTGAAAAAAAATGTATTCGAAAAACTTCTATGATAGCTTTAAATTCAAATATAAAAGAACTAATTTAAACTAAAGAAACTGCTTAAATTAAAGAATTGTTCTGCAGATGTTGTATTAAATGTATTGTTTATATTTATTTATTTACTGTTTAACGAAAATGTACAAAAAAAAAAAAAAAAATCATTTTCAAATTACAACTTTTAAGATGGCTGTTGAATTCTTATTTCAGAACAAAGAATCCTGTTTTTTTCTATTATTCTTTATATCGTATATACAATGGAGATCGTTAAGAAACGTTTTATTGTTATTGCTAAATCATGACCTGTTTTTATCTTACATCTCAATTGCTTGATTTCGTGTTTAGTACATTGTTATAATTCGTATTTTTTTCGTGCTTTGAATGTCAGATTATTTCCTATTATTTTTACTATTGCTAACTTTTAAATAATTTTTATACTCTTTATTTTTTTTTTTTTCTGTGCTTTTATTTCCTGGTAAGGAAAGTTAATAGATTTTTATAGTATAACTCACATACTAAAACTTTTTAAGTAAATGTAAAGAATTTTACTTGGCGGAGTTTATAAAAATTAAATAAATGATAAATAGCCGGCAGTAAAAAGCTTCTAATTTTTCATTAGCAAGCTCTTCTCAAAATAAGCTCTAAGTAGGTAAAAAGTGTTAAAATAGGGCATATATTTATCCATTCATAATCCAAAAAAGAAACCAAGGAAATAATACAAAGTTATCTACACATTAAATGACTTTATTAGATATCTACATCAAACATATTTCTTCTTCTACATTGGCGCAAGTCCATCTCTGACAGATTTCGAGACAAGAGATATTTTCGTAAATACGCACAACACTCTACGGGCATATTAGACCGGAACCGACAGCTTAAAGTGGATTTCGAGTCACTGCAAATATCCATAGCACCGCCGAGACTCGAACTCGAAGCCTGTGGCGCCAAGCTTTAGTCACTCGGACATCAGGAACTACAAAGGATAATTGATGAAATTTTTTAAGTGAATTTAGAAAAAAGTTGATGAAATTTTTTAAGTGAATTTAGAAATAAAGTTGATGAAATTTTTAAGTGAATTTAAAAATAAAGTTGATGATAATCAAGAGCGATAAAAACAAAAAAATTCACACGATCATCAGGCCCCCCTCAAACATCATTATACAGGAAAAAATTTAAATTTTATAGAATATTGTGAGACATGAGTTCTATTCGTAAATTTTTTAAAAAATTTTTTTTTAATAAAAAGGAATGTATTCCTTAGTAGAGGTTTTTGTAATTTGTTGATTTAATGAAAATTTTATTACCTGGTATATTTAGGGCAGTGTTCACTTTCAGTACTAAAGCTGGTAGTGCTATAAATATATACAAATATTTTTTTAAGTTCATAATCAAGATTTGATAGGGTGACACATTTGTTCTATAGTCGTTGTGGAATTCAAGTTGTTTATAATTAGATTGTGATGCGAGTTGTGGTTTTACCTTTATAAATTTTGTGATGGGGAATCAGTATTCGAACTATTCAAATTAGAGTTATGTAATTTCGCATTTTTCGTTCTTGAAAAAAAATTAAAAATCTGGTGTTGGGATGTATGTGTGTTTGTGTTCCAACGTAACATAAAAATTGGAACACTTAAAAGATGAATTTATTATTTTTGTTCCAAAAATTTACGAAAGAAATTTTATTATTTTTTAATGAAATAAAAATCTTATTTTTTTTAGCGTTATCAGATAACGCCAGCTCTAGAATTAGCCGGCATAATAATAATAAGGCTTAAAATTTACAGTATTAGTTTTCACTTTATTTTCTAAACTATTTTATTCTTAAAAAATAAATTCCAAAAGGTTAAAAGTGAGAAAAAAAATTACTAAAAATTCTTGAATAAGAATGATTGTTTTATTTAGCTAATTAAGGTTGATTGGTTAAATAAATTTAATTTAAGGCGATTTATTGAAAATCTCAAACAATTAATTCCGCGCGGATATTTTTTTGCTAATAAAATTTATCAAAACTAAAAAAATAATAATAATTCTTATTTTTAACTGTGCAACGTCAAATCGTATGTGTTTAAGTCTTATTATTAATTATATTTCCTCGGAAAGTTTATCAAAAGAAATTTTTTTGTTTATATGTGTTTTTTGTTTGTTTCTTGTGTGAAAAATAGATTTATGTTTTATAGCAATATTTAATTTAAATTTATTTTTTTTATTTGGGTTGTATATGTGTGTATATTCGTAAATTTTTTAAATAAATTCTACCTTTTTTTTTTTTTTTTTTTTTTTCATAATAAAGTCTGAATAAAAATAAGTGTATTCCTTAGTAATGGTTTTTGTAATTTATTTATTTAATAAAAATTTTATTATCTGATGTATTAAGACAGTGTTTATTTTCACTACTAAAGCTGTGTACTGCTTTTCACACTTTTAAAAATGAATTTGAAATTCACGTTCATTTGCAGAGATGCCAATTATTACGGAATACATCAATCACTTTTTTAAACAATACTGGTAATCTCATTAAAACATTATATATGTACTTTAATATTTATTAATAAAAAAATTTAATTTTCGTAAAAATTAAAAAAATTGGTAAAAAGAGAAATTCATAACAGAGTGTAATATTAATGATTTTTTTTTATTTATTTATTTTTTTTTTTATTTTAGTATTTACAAAAAAAAAATATATATATATGTGGAAATTGAAGCTTTATATGCTTTCACTGCATAGCGTCTTCAATGTGTTAAGTGACCTTTATATCATAATGTCAGAATTTTTTTCTATCCTTTATTTATTATTAATTTTTTTATTGTTATTGTTGTGTGGCAAAAGTGAAGAAAGCTACAAAAACGCTTTATAACAGTTGGCAATTATTGTCGTCCGCAAGCTTCTACGTAATGAGATAACAGGCGACTCTTTTGTTAGAGTGGCTTTTTCCTTTCTTCTTTTGACATAATATAGCTGATGGTCTTTTTTTGTCTGCCATACTCCTTCTTCATTTCCAGAAAAGATCATTGTACGAATTACGCAGAAAATGCTTGTTTGCGTTGTGCAGCGCGTGCTTTTCAATTGGTACTGCGAATTCTGTGGCTCTTTCTTTTTTTTTCTCTAAACTGGAAGCAAAATTATATTATTAATATCAAAGATGGAGAATTTTCCAAGTACCTTTGATTGGATGTCTAACAGCTGGCATGCGTGTATTTTATGAATATCAAATAAAATGTTGTTCGTTATTTTAAATCAAGAAAAAGTACAAATGACAATTTTTGTGTCTAGATTTTTATGTTGCGTATAAATAAAAGGTTATAATAATACGAAAATTAAAAATTTAATTAAAGCAATCCTCCAGTAACGCGCGGCCTGGTGGCCAAGTGGCTAGCGCTCTGGCCTTTTGGTACCACGAGTTTCAGGTTCGAATCCTGGCGGTGGCATGGGCTTTTCTTAGGGGTTCAAAATCCACGTTAAACTGTAGATCCAGGTCTAGTCAGACTAAGGTGTGCACAAGATAACCGTAGATCGACAAACCAAACCAAACTGCCAGTAACGCAGGGGGTGACTATGCTACAAAATTTGAGACTACTCATTCCGAAAATTGCCATTTTACATATTTTGAGAATATGTCTGACTTTTCTTTAAAAATCATCATTTTCATCTCTGAAATAAGTTGTATTTGATACTCTTGTCTCTTGTTGTATTTGATACTCTAATTTCAATTGTAAAGTTCTTTTTTAAAAAATCAATCTTCTTTTATTATTTCAGAGCTTAAAATTAATTGAGTTTTGTTGATACTCTTATTACTTATTTACAAATTTCTTGTTAAACTTAAGTATTTCGCTATGTTAAATTAAATTTTTTAATTGTTGTATTTGATGTCCTAATTTCAAATTCTTTTAATTTTAATCACTGCTATATGATAAAAACTTACTAAATTATTTGATATATTATAAACATTTTAAAACATTTTGGTATTGTTGTAAATAATTTTTAAAAACTATTAAATTTATAAACTATTATCTTATACGGAAACGGACGTACCTGTTTCGGAGTACATATGGGGTAAATGTACCCTGAAAACCTCCATATAATCATTAATATAGTTAAATTTACATTATTGAAATTACATCGTGAATTTGGAAAATTTACGCTATTAAGTTAAATAATAAAAAGAAAGAAGTATGTTAAGTTACTCAAGTACAATTAGGAGTCCGTAACACGTTTAACCCGGGGTGGGTCAGGGAATTAATGAAAAATAAAAATAAATTAAATTAAGAATTTAAAATAAATACATTAGAAATGAAAACATTAACTTCTTAAGAATTTTAGATATCATTTAGGGAAGGGGGAATTATGATAGCCAGTATTTGTGTTAGTTTTGCACATCGTAGCAATAAATGAAAATTGGGCCTGAATGGCCGAGTGGCCAGCGCTCTGGCGCTCGGTACCACAGGTTTCGGGTTCGAGTCCCTGCGGTGCCATGGTTGTTTGTAGTGGTTCGGAATCCACTTTAAAAAAGTAGGCCCCGGTCTAATAGGATCGTAGAGCGTTGCGAGAGCATCGATACTCCGCGTTCTTAGCTTATCTTCAAGTTACACGCGCCCTCTGGGTAATGCAAAGTGAGTACGTCTGTGCAGCACCTTCCTTAAGGCATCCAAGACGTCCATGTGTGTGTTTGCCAGCTGCATTAGAAAGAAATAAATGAAACTTTAAGGAGCCAAACAGATACCTCAGATTTGCAATTTAGCTTTTGGTCATTTTGAGTCCCACGAATTCTTTTTCACGTATCTTATATTTATTTCAGGTTTGATGGCCAGCTGTAATGAAAGAGCTTCTCATCCCCCGAATCCATCTTTTTATTTTTGTTTTCACATTTGGCACCTTGTGTCTCCGAGATAATTATGAAATCTTACTTGACAGAGGCAGATAATACTGCCGATACTTCTCATCCAACTCCATCCACTTCCAGACAACCCTTTAAAATACTGCAAAACTTACAACAGTACCACAGTCACCTCATGTCCAAAATGGCGTCGTCCGCTGCACTGAGGTCAGTGACCAACCGACAGAGGAGGCCCGATTCTTCTTCTTCTGTGCTTCCAAAAAATTCTAAAATACTCGAAAGCAGTAATACTCCTAGAACCAAAATTTCCAGTGTCAGTTCTGCACAAAAAGAATATACTCAATACTAGGACGGTATCTAAACATGCTGCAACAAGTATAAAGAAACAAGACGCCGTCTTGAGTTCAAAGACTGAGACATCCAATACTGCTGCAAATTCTGTTGGAAGTTTGACATCATCTCCTAAGTGGTCTCATATAAAGAACAAATTTGAAAATGGACCAGTTGTAGACAAAAATAAACTCATCAGGACAACATCTCTCAATAGTGAAGAAAATGACGACAGCAGAGTCCAGCCCAGTGCATCCAAAAGCTTGAACTCATTGGTTCCTGAAGTGAAATTGAGTGTTGGTAAGAATGGAATAGCTGATAAGAAAAGAGACACTGAAATTTCATTGAATTGTGAGAATCGTGCCACTGCTACGAAACTTAAAGGAAGTGACGATAAAAGTAAGTTAGACAGCAGAGGTGTAAGAAACGTCCGTAAAGACGGTTCTAACTCGCCAAAAAACTCTTATGGAAACATTCCAAAACTAATGGATCCCATTTAAAATCATCTAAAAATTCTCAGTTGAATATCCCCGTCATAAAAATCATCTCACCTCAGTAGTTCATCAAAAAGTTCCCAGCTTCATAAATCGTTAGCAAATTCTTCTGTTTCTCTATCGAGCAATTCATCCAAGAATTCTGAAATAGAAGACACAAGCAGTACCATATCTTGCAATTCGCCTAAAACTCGCAATTCAACATTCCATCCGCCTGTGCTACTACGAGCTCCAGGAGCAGTTCACCAAAAAGTTCCACCTCAAATATTCCTAGAAGTAATTCGCCAAAAAATTCTCTGTCGAACTTATCTGCAAATGTGTCCTCTCTTCATTCTGCCCTGGATTCTAAAAGGAATACTCAGGTTAATAAGTCTTCTTGTGGACCTAATAGAAAGGCTGATAATAAACCGAAACAAACTACCACTCAGTCCAGTGTACGACAAAGTGAACCGACAAAAAATTCTTTGTTATCAGAAAAAGATCGTATATTACTTAATAATGTTTCCAATATCAATAAAACCTGCAGAGTTTCGACTTCAACAAGCAAGCAAAGCAGTTCGTCTGATGCTAGTGATATGAATTCTGCTTCTGAAAATGTGGAAAAATCAAAGATTTAGTCAAAAATTCTCCGCCATCGTCCAAAACAGTGTGGGTGGAAGGAGCGACTGGCAAATGGATTAAAAAATCTGATACTGAATCGAAAGCAACTGTCCAATCTAAGGTTGCTTGTTTAAGAAGTAAATTTCTGGAAGGCAACAAAGAAATGGCATTGCCTCTAGCTAAATCTGTAACCTCTAATAATGTTCCTGCTAATATGTCTCAATCACGTCCTCTAGCAAAAATCGAGCACAACAAGTAGTATATGTGAAAAAACTTTTATGGGTGATCCAAATAACAAGTTGAAGAATGGTGGTAATAAGCCATCCGATAACAATAAAAGTGGAGATAACACTAATAAAGTTCCACAAAATAGCACACACCTTAAGAGGAATTCTGTTGACAGTGATGCTAAGTTAAATATTGTCCAAAGAGCAATACTTAGCTATGAAGGAAACTTAACATTACTTTCACCAGAAACGCAAAGAAGACTGAAATTAGTCAACGAGAAAGTCAAGGCTCAAACTGACGATGATAAGATTATCAAATCAAAGATTCACAATGGTGACACAAAGCGATCTAAAAGTGCTACAACTTCTCAAGAGAGTAGTGGGTTTAAAAAGCCTGCTAATAAAAGCGTTGTAGGTGAGCCATTGTTGCCTACAAGAGATTTCTTAGCTCGTTACCAACTTATGAACAAAAAGAAAAGAAATTCTAGCCTGTTTGCTCAAGAAAAAAGCAACTCAGAACAAAGGATTCGATCTCGATCAAGGCTTCTCGATCAAATAAATTCGACGAAAAAAAGAATACCAAAGAACAGAAGCAGAGAAAAATACTGTTGGCAATTCAAAGTCCAGTATTTCTAATAAAAGCGAAGTCTCATCTGGAAAGCAGAATCAACAAAACTTAATACTTAATTTGTCAGAAAATCGCATATCTTTAAAGTCATCCGATTCTCAAGGTAGTAGTAGTTTGCTACTTCCTAATTCATCTTTTTTTGTGGCGTCGCTCTACAACTACGTGCAGTGAACTTTCAAAAGCAGCACGACTTCAAGTGCTTCTTTGACTAGTTCCGACTACCGAAACTATTATGATGCTCAAAATTATTATTCTACTCTAGATCTTGAAATTGAGAAAAGAAGCGAAATCTCAGAAGAACCTATTTATATTGAATCTCAAGATTCCAACAGCAGTGAAAATTATTACACCTCTGATAGCGGTACTTATCAAAATATTGTTCCAAAGGAAAGCTTTAAGAAAAGTAAGATTTTTTTAAAATTTTATTCTTTATTAATTTTAATTATATTTTCAATTAATTTTTATTTGAAAATTATTTTGAAACATTAATTAATTGAAACGTAAGTTATTATTTTTATTATTTATTTATAAGTTATTTAATAAGTTATGCTTGCAATATCATTTGTTAAATTTAATTTGTAAACTATTATTATTTTAGAAAAAAAAGAAAATTTTGGTGACTGGACTGATTTAAGTGTGATGAAGAAAATGTAAGAAGCAGTGTATCAAGCAATCAAAGCAGGTTTGTTAGAAATATTTAATCTCTTTTTCTCAGTAATGTTTCTTGTGCATTTTTATTGCGTAACTAACACATCACGCAAGTAGTCTCCAGTCTAGCTAAGAAAAACATATTTTATTTTAGAAATTCGACTTTATTCGTCAACATACTCTCTTTCAAGAGTGATACATTCATTCAACGCTCCTCAAACTTTTGTATGCCTTTTTTGTAGAACGATTTGTCTATGCTTTCAAAATAGGCATCAATTTCGGTAATCACTTCTTCATTTGACCCAAATTTCTTTCCATGGAGCATCTTTTTAATGTCTGCAAAAACGCCAATAGTGGTGGATGGGGAAGCAATTCCAAGCGTAAATCATTCTATTTAACCATCGTTTTCATCGACTTGTGACACGGGACATTGTCTTGGTGAAACTGCGCTTTCCCCCTTGATTTCTACACTCACTCGACTCAATAATGGCATGTATTACTCTCTATTGACAGTTTTATTTTTCTGAAGATAGTCGATGAACAAAATACCATACCCGTCCCAAAATACGGATTCCATAATCTTGCCTGTTGACTTTTTGAGTTTTTGGTCGCTCTGAACCACTTTCACCGGCTGCTGTTCACTCAGCTGACAATTATTTTGATTCAGGTGTGTAGTAGTGGATACCGACGCAAGAAATCCTTTTTCTCGCTTGAACAGCTCCGAACAACACTATGGATCATCGACGCGTTGTTGTTTTCGGTCCAATATGAGCTAACGCAGAACCCATTTCGAAAGCAACTTAAACATGTTCAAACTTTCGTGTAAAATTTAAAGCACACTAACTTCTGATATCTTTAAGGTGTCAGCTATCTCGCGCAACTTCACTTTACTGTCTTTCAAAACTATTCTGAACAACTGCCGATTTGGAGTGATCAAAACGTTCGGCATCATCGGTGTTTTTACAACCCCGTTTAAATTCAGTATACCAGTCAATAATAGCTGATTTCCCTGGTACAGTCTCCATAACGCTTATCAAGCCACTGTTTGGCTTCAATAGTATTTTTTCCTATCAAAAAACAAGGTTTAATCAACACACGAAATTCTTTTTTTTTTGCTCATTGTTTTGAAAATTACGAAACTGGAGTCACTAAAACCACTGTAACTTGTAAACTAATTATCAGAATGTACTGAAATTTTGACATGTATCATTTGAAAGAGGCTGCTATCCAGAAATCATATCGGTTTGTCAACAGTGTTGCCATATATTTGTCAGACCGGAAACTTATTGAGTGATGTGTTAATTGGGCAATTTTATATTATATGTCTTGTTTTTAAAATGTAAAATTCTAATCTAAAAATATCCAATTTGGTGTCTAAAATTTTCAGTGAAGCAAAATACCTTCCACGTGGGGGAAATTCCACTATTTAATATGTAGTGAAATTATTCACACAAGAAATAATGATATAATAACTTGCTTATTCCATACTACATGATATTGTTAATGTTTTATAAAATCTTGTTTGTTTTATATCTTCTTGTTTGTTGTAAGTTATTAATATTTTCGTATTGTTTTTCAGCACCTTGAAGCGGAAGAAGAACAAACGCCACGTCAACCACAGAAATAGCCAAAATGCCTCAGAAACAAAAAAGCAACAACAGATGAACGATACCATATCCTTCACTGATTCAAATGATACCCTGATTAATGATCAGGTAAAATAAGATTTTTTTTTTTTTTTTATACTTACGGTAATATATATATATATATATTATAATTCGGAGAAAATACATATATATACACTCAAGAGCCAAAACATTATGACCACCTGTCAATAACGAGTTGGCCCACCTTTGGCGCGCAACACAGCTTCAACCCGCCTTGGCATGGATTAATACCACCACTTAATACCAGTTAAATACCACTTCCACCTGATCACGTGCCTTCCACGTCATCCAGGCGAGTTCATTGCAAAATGTAGGGGTGGTCATAATGTTTTGGCTCTTCAGTGTATATATATTATAATTCATCATCTGAATATTTATGAGAAGTAATCATTTTCTGAAAAATAAATACATTTTTTAATCTTTTTGAAATATTGTATAATTTTCGAAATATATTCATATAAATAGGTATGAAAGTGTTAGGCATCTAGGGGAATTTAAAAAAGAACAGGTTGTTCGTTTTGCATTACCATTAAAGTTTACTATCTACAATATTTAAAATATCATTTACAAAAACATAAAATTTAATAATCGGCTATCTAGGTTAAAGATAAAATGTAGCACAGTAAGAAGCTATCCTTAACCATCCTCGTTTCGTTCTGTCATCCCAATACCAGAGGTATCATATGTCCCCATTTCAGACAGACCATCAGGTGTCGTTCCCTGTGGGCAGTATCCCAAGCCAATAAAATCTTACAGACGCGGCAATT
Source organism: Caerostris extrusa (assembly GCA_021605095.1). Taxonomy (NCBI): domain Eukaryota; kingdom Metazoa; phylum Arthropoda; class Arachnida; order Araneae; family Araneidae; genus Caerostris; species Caerostris extrusa. Next base: position 12,630 of record BPLR01006770.1, read on the forward strand.
CTAAATGTCAGTGGCCTCGATGACTTTTAAACACACACAAAAATCACATCAGACTCGAAAGTATAACACACACTGAAAAATAGTAAATAAAATATAAAAATAATGATAAATTGCAATGATATCATATTTTAAAATACAAAAAGTTTAACTATTCGAAAATTATTATTCTAATTCTAAAAAAAAAAAAAAATTTGCAAAACAGGTATAGGAAATATAACACATAAAAGAAAAGCATTAAACTACATTATATTCATACTGTGGAAAAACATTTCCTCATCGAACATAAGAAATTCCATACCTGAAGAACTTAATTTAAGAGGATCACATGTGGGTTTAACAGCCACACACTTTTTTGCCCTATCCACTAATTCATTTTTAAATTTTTGATGTAACTCTTAAAAATCAGTTGCTACAACTTTGATATAATAATTTTCAGCAGGTGTAGACATCCATTTGCAGCTCTTAATACTGAGATCTTCTTGATCATCAAGTTTATCTCGTTCCCTAGAACGTCTTCGAGTGCGTCCATTTGAATTTGAAGATCTCCTTCTACATTGAGATTTTCTCTTTGAATGGTGTTATCTGAAGCTGACCCTTGAATAACTTCTTCGCTCTCTGAACTTGAACAATTTGAAACCAGTTAATTCGTCTGGTTCTTTTATCTTGTCGAAAAAGGTTAAGACAAAGGTTACTCGTTATTTGATGATATGGTACGCGAATGGATCAATTTCTCAGGTCGCTGCATTGGGGGACTATCACCGATTTTGACAACAGTATAAGCAGAATATTTTCCAGTATGATGATAACAAACAACAATAAACTCAAAGTTATTATTGTTCATCATCAACATGTACATACATTCTGGAGATGTATGTTGATGTATGTTTCCTTTAATTTCAAACATGGAAGAACAGCTTTTTGCCTTCTTTTTGCTTCATACGATAAAAATTATTTTAGACTGTATCAACAATAGCCTAAGTTCTTATTGTTCTTCAATGGCGGGAAAAAAAAAAAACACCTATGGTAGGCCAAGGCCGTCTGCCTACTGGCAGATAAATTCTTGTTTAGCTAGCTTCAATGTTAACAGCATGCTTTTATTCCATCTCGGGTGATGCCTTTTGAAACTGGGATGTTTGTTCTTTCCTGTTTCACAGCTTAGTTGAAACAGTTACAGCTCATACTCATCACCCTAAGAACATAAATATACAAAATTCATGATCTGCCAAATCTTTTATATTTTTAGCGTGGAGTGCTAAGCAATTTCTCATAAATAATGATCTTGATCTTCTTCACCATTCAAGATTTCATGTTTAATATCTTCTCTTGGTCATAGAGTTGGAGCAATTATGGATACATTCGGCACTTAGCTTGCTGCCTCTGCGGGTTACTCATACTCTACTTCTTACCCTACTTCCAATGAGATTGGGTTACCACCAAATACTATAATGGAAAAATACTTCTTGTCGTTATCTTGTGTTTCTATAAATCCAAACGTGTCTTTCAGAACTGCAACGAAACCTCTATGAAATGAAAGCCATTTTTTTAATATGTGTGTGGCATACAGTTTGTCATCTTTAACACAATTTTCATAGATAAATAAAAGTTTCAATTTTATCTGTAGTCTGTAAAGTTTGGCTTTTTGTTCTGATCAGCAGGTGTGTCACTAAGGTGACCCAATTCAACTTCATTGTCCAAGGTTTAATTCTATGTCTTAATTTCATATATGCAAAATGCACCATTATTATTGAATATTATGAGAGTGAAGCCCTGACCTCGTAAATGAGGTGTCAAATATTCGACTTCATAGTCTCTTCTTGTTCAAGATACATTTGTTGGAATTTATATTTTCAATTCTGAAACATACTGCCCCCATTACTTAAGAAACATTCAGGGCTGTCAAACATCTCATTACACACATCTTCTCGTAATAGGAATACTGAACTAACTGTGTCGACAAGTGTGACTGTAAGTTTAATTATTTAACTTTATTTCTTTTGTAAGTCCTTTATTTAAGAATTGCTGAATGGATTTGAATATATATGGGTACTTATTGTTTACTGATGCTCATTAACTGTGTTCATAATTATTGAACTGTTTTTGTTTTTCTTTGTAACTAGGACATTGAGATCATCACTTAAATGTCTTACTTTTACCTCCACACTCGTAACATGTTTTTAAACCTTACTTGTTCTGGAGGGGGCCTGATAGCCAAGTAACTGGCAGCTGATGCCGGGTTCGAGTCGGCATTGCCATAGGTGTTTTTAGTGCTTTCCGGAATCCACTTTAAGCGGTAGGTCCCTGTCTAATGTGACTGTTGAACATTGGGCGTATGATTGACAACCTTACCCTTTCACGGAGTCGTCGAACTACAACCTATGGGTTCTCCATTGAAACAGAAGCTGCCCCCTTTCCCTCCTTCCATGAGATCACATGGGTTCTTGGACTTGGTCTAGAGTTGTTGTCTGCAAATGGGATAAGAAGGAAAAAAAAACTTGTCCTCTCTTACCCCATTCTGTTTTTGGTGTGGGTCTCCGCTGAATTTTTGTCGAAAATTTAGAAGAAGGGTTGTTTCAGAAGAAGTTAGATCGTTCACATTACTATTAGGGAAATATTTTTCTTTGGCCTTTTCACTTTCTCATAATTATCTACTTTTTTTCCACTAACTCTACAGAAAAAACAATACCATTCATCTAAGTAATATTCTCCAAAATCAGTTGAAACCCTTTTTTTTTTTTTTTATATTTGATCCGCAATTATTAAATCTTTTTAGTTTATGGCATTGTTAATTTCAATTTTGATGTTCAACTTTTTAAAGTATGTATACATTTCATGATTGATGTCTTGTCAGGTATTTCCTTGAGCTTTCATATGTGTTTGCAAAGGCTTAACTGGCGGAAATTTTCTGGTGTCAATTTAAATCTCTTAGTAATAATTATTTTATCTGGTTGCAATCATCAATTTTTCTTCTGATTCACGAACAATTAACTGATTATTTCAAAGGTAAAGGTCCCAGAAACCCCTTATTTCTTTGGTAATGATGCAGCATACTTGTCTTTCAAAAAAGAAGCAATACGTAA
>BPLR01006771.1:0-17595 GCA_021605095.1 Caerostris extrusa
ATTTAAAGCTAACGTAATAAAACAAGTTTATTATTATTTTTTATATAGATACTGGCAAGATATTTAGCATTAAAAATAACGTAATTATATGTTAAATTTTTAAATATTCAAACAGTGATTTAGTTTTGACTAAGAGACAATTTCGCAAATTTGAAATATAAATTACGAATTTTGCTACAATTTATATACATTAAAACTCTAGACATAGTGAAAACTTTTGATGGTTCTAGGAACTTCAAATCTTTCAGCTGATTGTCAATATGAAAATATTGCTACCTTCTCTATAGATGATTAAAATGCATTACCTTAATGTCAAATAACAATCGATTTTCTGGCCGAGTGGTTTTAATTAAATCCGAATATCTCATTCAAATATCCATTTGTCTTCCTGCATAAAGATTGATTTATCGGAAACTTTTGGATTAATTCATTTATTAAAAGGGGAATTATTAAATATATTTTTAGATAAGTTGTTTAATGGAATTTGTATGCAAAACGTTTTTAGAAAAAATTAAATATCAAAATATATTTTTTTTTATGTTCAATAAATTGGGTTTAAGGAATATAATTGAGTTATAGTATGCTTTTGGGATAAGACATATTAAGAATCTAAGGACAATATAAGGTTTTAAATGATGTTATTTAAATGATGACATAAATTCAACTTTTATTACAAATTAAAGTAAAATCGTAAAAACTGAAAAAATATGATTTGTTAAATGAATATTATAAAAATAATCCTCGAAAATATTTAAATATAAGAAAGGACATACAATCGAGTTAAAGACATTGAGAAACAAATTCAATTTGCATTAAGTATATGATATATTTAAAATTAAATTTAGTATTTAAGTTCAACTGGGAATATAGGCTTGCTATAAAAATACATGACAAAGGGAAGACAATAAAAATAGTATAATCAATTGTATTATCTAAGACATTTAAAAAAATTATGTATAAAAAGAAAAGCCACATAATAATAAAAATTTTAATGAAATAATATTTCATTCCAACAAAAAAAGTGATAACTACTGTGTGCAACAAAAAAAATAATATATTTTAATTATGTAACCGTGCTTCCTCCTACACACTGGCAAGAGCGTCCCTCTTTGGGGTTCAAGAGAAATTGTCAGTGGGCTTCGAGACTCTTACCCCAGAGGAAGGGCATCACAATTACACGATTTGGCTTAGAAAGGTTTAGTTTTGCAGTCTCTCACTACTAGAGCGGCCTGGTGGCCAAGTAGCTAGTGCTTTGGCCTATGGTATCACATGCTTCCGGTTCGAATCCTGGCGGTGGCGTGAATGTTTGCTAGTAATTCAGAATCCGCTTTTATACTAAGTATCGGTCTGTTTAGGCCTCGCGCGCACAAAATGACCGTAGAGCGACAAACTAAACTCACTCCGAGAGGAAATACATTTAGCGCAACCCTACGTTTCAGTTGGCCTACAGACTCTCAACTGGTGAGAAAGTATATTTTTTACCTCCTGCGAGTAGCTGAGTATCGGGATTTCGGCTTAGATATGGAATCTTTCCCCGAATCTATAATTATATGTCTTTAAATATGTTAAATATTGTCTGTATGTGTATGGTATTTGTGCGTGTGCAAATAAACCTATTCTCAAATCTGTACCTAAAGTATCTTTACCCAAGCACATCTATTTGCCCAACCTGCAATCTACAGTTATTAAAAAAATTTTATTATTTAAATATTTTATTTATTTACATGTTTTTATTTGTTTAAATATTTTTAATAAACTTTAAAAATCTTTAATTAATGAAGAGATGTAGAGTTGGAAATTTTTTAATTAGAAAATATATCAGAAAATCAATTTTCATTTTGTATTATAATAAATATCCAAATATATTTTATAATGATTCTCACATTTAAAAAAAAAAAAAAAATCAAATAAAATTCATAGATATCAATATTATAATAGATGTATTTTTTAAAACATTTTTTTAGCACTTTCGAATCTTTCTTTGGTCTATAATTTTTTATAATTTTTTTTTTTTTTTTTACAAATTTTATTTTAATACCAGCTAATTAATGCATTTTCTTTCCATTTAAAAATCTAGGTAAACACTTTTAAATCAAATTAACTTGCTTAGGATTATGCAGATAAAGTATTCTGGTCAATGGAAAATGTGTTTAAACAAAGACTTATGTCTTAATGAGGTGTCGAAATTCGTTTCACGTTCTAAGAAAGTTTGTACAACTAAATCAAGTAGTGGCTTAAATAAAAGGAAAAGAACAATTTGAACAACAAAAAATTTCTCTTTATTTTGTTTTATGTTAATTCATTGTAACAATTTATTTTAATTGGATTTTTTTATAATTCAGTATTTTTATAAGGAGCTAATATTTATTTACTAGTATTTGTAAAGTATTAAATATTTTTCATTTATCTAGAACAAGAGTCTAAATATAAATACTGACATCAGGTCAAGATTTGCTCAAGAGCACAAGCAATCTATATCGTTTTAAATAATCACCCAGTTTTACCTTGAATTTAACCCAATACACTCAGCCTTATTTTTAATAATTCGAAATTACTAGTAAATATTTACTGGTTAAAAAACATTCAATGATATATCAGTCAATGTTTACAGAATACAGTTTAAAAATGAAATAATGATATGATATTTAAGTTGTTATAATTTTTTTGCTGACAACTCTTTTGCAGTTATATAGGAGTATTTATATGATTATTTCTGAAAAGAAATTCGATTAAACGATTAAATAAAAAGTAACAATAAAAACTCCAAACAGTTCATAAAGAGGGAGAGTTGACAATAATAAGGACGTAATAATTTTTGCATTATTGAATAGCTGACTATATTATTGACTATATTGACTATTATTTGAAAAATTGACTATTATTTGATATGTTGGAAAAGTAGATTTGAAAGAATTATATTAAATTTTGGATTAATTGCATTTATGTGTTGCTGTTTTCAAATTCGAAAATCATGACTTGGTACACTCAAAGAGCCAAAACATTATGACCACCTGTCAATAACGAGTTGGACCACCTTTGGCGCAACACAGCTTCAACCCGCCTTGGCATGGATTAATACCAGTTAAATAATACTTTCACCTGATCACGTGCCTTTCACGTCATCCAGGCGAGTTCAATGCAAAATGTAGGGATGGTCATAATGTTTTTGCTCTTGAGTGTAAATCAATTTAGAAGGATAGCTTCGTATCTGCTATGTAGCAGATTCACCATTATCCAGGGTACCCAATTGATGATTGTTAAAACACATTTTTCAAATCAATTAAATAAAACCTTTTAGGGTACCTTTATCTTCTTGAAGCTGAACCAAAAGATTTCCCTCACTAACAGACTCAAAAGATTTCCATTATAAGGTTTCGACCCCATCGATTCATTTCAGTAATGTATAATGTAGCATCTACTATATATATTAATTTCACTTTTTAAAGCTAACTAAGTAACTTATTTTAACTTAAGTAACTAACTTTTAACTTAAATTTTTAAAATAAGAAAATCTTCTATCAGTCAATATGCTTATAAAAAGACGCACATTTCAAAAATATGTTACACAGGGATCAATAAAAGATGTGATTTTAGATATATTTCAAATGTATGTATATTTTAACGTTTTCAAAAGTAGTTTCCATTAATATAAAATTTATGTTACAGAAACATAACCCTTAAAAATGTATATAAACGTAATGTTATGGGGATTCAGATACGTATTTTTGATAAATTTTGTATTAGATAATATTTAAAAGTTTTTATACTGAATTGACATTCTTGGAATGGTTTTCAATATTTTTCAATATTATCAAATATTCAGTCCCTCCTACCTTTCCTCTATCCGCAACATTTTAAAAATATCTTTATACTTTAAACATATTTTTAAAATATTGAATATAACATAATTTACGAAAATGTTCTGCGGCATTGGTTTAATAATGAATTAATTTTCAATTTCTGTCGTATACCAAACTAAATGGGAAAAAAATAAAAAGAACGTTATTATAGTTTTTTAAATTAACTTTACTTAAAAAAACTATAATAACGCTTCTTTTTTTAAAGCTTAAAAATAAAACTTTATTAAAAACATTAAAATGCTTTTAATTAAATTAAATGCAGTAAATAAAATTGTATGTTATTCAAATATAAAAAAATTTAAAGTTAAAATAAATAATGCCAACTATTTATGCAAAAAATAATAACTTGCCTTTACAAGCTCTATTACATGCATTTCAGTTTGCAACCGTGCTTTACCTACACACTGGCAAGAGTGATCCCTTTTGGCGTTTAGGAGAAATGGTCAGTAGGCCTCGAGACTCTTATCCGAGAGGAAGTACAATTCAACCTGGGCTTCCGCTGAGAAACGTTTAGTTTACAGTCTCTCATCATGAGATGAAATATATTCAACGAAACCCTACTTATAAGTTGGCCTACAGACTCTCAACCGGAGGGGAAGTTTATTTCACGCATTCTGCGCGTAGCTGAATATCGTGTTTTCGGCTTAGAAGTGGAATTCTTCAACGAATCTATAATTATATGTCTTTAAATATGATTTGTTACATATTGTTTGTCTCTAATTGTATGTGAGCGATATTTGTGCGTGTAATAAAGCGTACTCACTAAAGTTATGAGTTCTCTAAATGTGCCTCAAATATCTCAACCTATACACACCCAGTAACAATCTGATTGCTCAACCTGCGCACCACAAGTTGGGAAAATTGCTATTGAAATGTGAAATTGAAATGAATAAAATCATTCAAATGAATAGTTAAAAAAGGCAAACAAAGTTAAACAAATAGTTAAGTAGCTCAACTCGTTAACTAGTGGTAAACGCACAGCTAATGCGCAGGGAAATTTATGTTTGAATGTCACAATATTGGTTGTAGTCACTGCTTTTATTGTTGTGACATTTGCCTTATTTCTCCTGATGACAACCAAGATGTTTGGCTGAAGTTTCCTGAAATTTCTCTCATATTTCCTGCTAATATGGGGAAGTTACACCTAAACAATTCTTCTGGAAGGTTATATCCTGCTTTCATAACATATCTGCTGTGTATATAGTGTTACAAACAATCTTAGAGATTACTTTTCATGTTAGTTTCTTTTTCTTTGAGGCTTAATAGCCACATGGCTAGCGCTCGGGCCTTTGGTACAAAGGTTTCAAGTTCGAATCCTAGCATGGATGTTTCTAGTGGTTCGGGATCCACGTTAAACGTAAGGTTCTTATCTAATTAGCCCAAAGTGTGAAAAAAAATTATTATAGAGCAACAAACCAAATCTTCTTCAATGGCGCGACCACATCATGGCAGGCCAAGGACTTCAAAATGCATTCCTAAACATTAGATTTTGTTTTCTTTTTATGGGGTAAGATTGTCAGCATCTACCCCGTAAAAAGTAAACAGCATCTACAGTCATATTAGACCAAAAACCAACGGTTTGAAATGGATTCCGAACCACTTCAGACATACATGGTGCACCCGGACTTTAACACAAAACCCGTGGCACCAACCGCCAGAGAACTAGTCACTCCGCCATCAGGACCTTTTATGTTAGCTACTATTATTTTATAAGTTTAAATGTTTTTCCTTTTAAGCAGTTAATTACTGCTTAATCAAAGATATTTGCAATTAGTTTTTGTGACTTTCATTTTAATCAAAATCTTTGATAAAATTTTAATTGTTCAAATACAAGCTTTTTTTAGATCTTGTATAATGACGTACAACCTTTACAAGACTCTTTTAAAGAAGGAGAGTATCCATATCTTTGAGTCACATGAGTAGGACAGTAAAAAACAAAACTTGAATTGAATAAAAAAAGATGGGGGAGTCGGAATTGAAAGGTCGGAGAAGAAACTGTCAAATTCTATGATGCTGTCTTTATGCAGTCAAAATCTATGATGCATGGTTTAAATGTAAGGCAACAAAAATTCTTTGACAGTCTTTCAATGTAATGTACCAAAAGTATAGTAATGCATAAAAATACCAATTTTTAAGTAAGATATTAATTGCATTAATATAGTATCTTTATGGTTTGTAATTAATTTAAAAAGTTTGACAAATTATAATTAGATTTTTACAAAATTTTTCAGTTTTTTTAATTAACATTTTTGCAATTTGTTTAAAGAGCACTGATAATCATTTACAAAAAAGTAATGCCGATGCATGGTTTAAATGCCAACAAAAAAGCAATTTTTTTAACTTTGTCAAAACTTTAAAAGTCAACAAAAAGTCTTTGTCAAAAAAACTGCACTCAAAACGCTTTTAAAAACATTTTTGAGTAAGATATTAAGTGCATTATTATGGCATCTTTAGGGTTTTGCTTAATTTAAGAAGTTTGAAAACCGATAATCATATTTTTAATAAATTTTCCTCTTTTAATTAGCTTTTCATACAATTTGTTTAAAGATCACTGATAAGCATTTATATAAAAGTAATGCACGATGCATGGTTTAAATTTTAAATAAAAAAAAAGTCTTTGTCAGTCTTTAAATTGAAAGGCTTCAAAAACTGCACTGGCATAAAAACACCATTTTAAGTAAGGTGCACCGATGTTATTATGGCATTTTATGGTTTGTGTTTAATTTAAAAAAGTTTGAAAACCGATAATCAGATTTTGAACAAATTTTTCACTTTTAGTTAGCTTTTCATACAATTTGCTTAAAGTTCATTGAGCAATCATTTAGATAAAACCCATGCATAATGCATGGTTTAAATACACCAAGCCTTTGTGAGTCTAAAAATATAAGGTACCCAAAACTGCACTAACACATAAAAATATTAAATGTAAGGAACCAAAAACTTCACTAACTTGCATTTAATATCTTACCTAAAAAGTAAGATATTAAGTGCTTACTTACAGTAAGATATTTACTTTTTAAGTAAGATAATTAAATGCAAGTAAGTAAATAAGATATTTAGTTCAAGTAGGATATTAAGTAAGAAAGTAAGATATTAATTGTAAGTAAAATATTAAATAAGAAGGTAAGATATTAAGTGAAAGTAAGATATTAAATGCCTTATTTTAAGTAAGATATTTAAGTGCAAGTAAAATATTATGTAAGGATATTAAGTTTTATTATTGAGTAAGATATTAAATGCATTATTAAGTAAAATATTAAGTGCATTATTTTAAGTAATAAATTGAGCACCTTATTATGATATCTTTATGGTTTGTGCTTCATTTAAAAAGTGGGAAAAATGATAATCAGATTTTTAACAAATTTTTCAATTTTAATTAATTTTCATACAATTTGTTTAAAGATCACTGATAAGCATTTATACAAAAATAATGCAAGTCAACAAAAAGTCTTTATCAGTCTTTAAATATAAAGTACCAAAAATTGTACTAACTAATAATAAAAATATGATTTCAAGTAAAATATTAAATGCAATATTATGGTATCTTTATGGTCTGTGTTTAATTTAAAAAGTATGAAAAATAATAATCAGATTTTTAACAAAATTTTCATTTTTAATAAGCTTTTTCATACAATTTGTTTGGAGTTCATTGATGAATATTTATATAAAAGTAAATCACATCAACACAACTAATAAAATTAAGTAGCGATTTATCACCATTAAAATGGTTCAATAATATATTTTATGTGGCTTTGAATTGCCCTTTTACGTTCTCTGTAAGACGCAGAAATAACAGTTAGAAATAAATAGCAAAAAATATTTATTTGCATTATGTTCGACGACCTTGGCCCACAGTTATTTTATGACATCTCGTTTACTAAAGTGCTTTTTTTGGAACAAAAAAAAATACTATGCCGTTTTTTTTTTCTGTTGAGGATTTTTTCGTTCTATTTGTCATCTGAATTATCATAATGTATTCCCAGAAAAATACGTTAATGTGAAGGTCTTTGTTAATGACACCGGAAAACTTTCACAATTTTATGCTGAAATTTCTTTTGTATTTATTGTGTGCTGATATTATATAGATATTTAAAAAGTAAATACATAAAATGTATTCCAGAATTAAAAATAAGTATATGTATTCAATAATAAATGTATTTAATGGTGTTAGTAAATTGCAATGTCGGCCAATAAATATTATATTCATTCATTTGATATTTTTATCACCTAAGTATAATATATAAATGTATTGCATATTAATATAAATTTTTATTTTTTGTATCTTACAACTAAAATTAAGGACACATAAAATTAAGGTTTTTTTTTTAAAGGAATTCAATTAAGTAAAATTTTATAGTTGATCATTTATTTTCCTAATATTTTGCATTCATTTAAAGTGCTTCTGACATATTATATTTTTCCTAAAATATATTATAAATATTTTTAATTAATGTTCTGAAAAAAATATATTTATTCGAGTATAATAAATAAATATTTTTTTGAATTTTAATATAAATTTCTTTTTTGTGTTTTTCAATTATATATAAAATTAAAAGGTTTTTTTAAAGGAATTAAGTTTAGTAAAATTAAACAGATGATCATTTATTTTTCCTAATAGTTTTTGTAAACTTGTTTTCATTTAGTGTTTATGGCACATTATATTTAGTCCTAAAATATACTAGAAATATTTTTAATTAATGTTCTGACAATATCAATATACTACAGAGGATAAAACGAAAATATCTAATTCGTAAAATAGATAGACTAAACAAAAAATATACACAAAAGCTACACCGAAAGACTGTAAACAACCAGCAAATTAAAAAAAAATAGAACGAAATATGATCACAAATTTTATCCAGAAATACGTATTACCTTAGTTAATTATATTAAATTTTAAAAATATGGATAATGCCTATGATACTTCTGCTTATTTTAACGCTTGATATAGTGTGGAAGGAAATAGGGAAATTACATACGCCATTAAAATTTTTACTAAATCTACAATTACATCAACACAGATCAAGAGATTATTTTTAAAACTTCCAGCCTAAGAACTTTTTTTCATATACTTTCCTATTTCATATCAATTTTATGAAGCTGAAATTTATCTGTGAAAATCATCCATGTCATCGGAATACTTCGCTAGATGTTTTTTTTACTTCAATCCAGTTCTTCAAGGAACGAGAAAAATATTTTGGTACATATTCTTTTATAAACTCTATTAAATAATTAAAGAATATCCTTTTCTTAATTTTTTTGATATTCATTTTCGGCATTTTTAATTTTTTTTATCTATTATTATCATAATGACATTTATTTAATGAATGTAACTATAAATACACACACAGATACAGAGTTTTTCTATATATTAACTAATGGAACCTTTTGAAATATATGCATTTTTGATGCTAAAAATTAATTATATCATAAATCATACATCATACATCATAATCATAATAATACATTATTATGATGTATTATTACCATTGTTATCGTTATAATTATCATTCATAATAACCATACATCATAATGTTAATGGTAATTGAAAACTATACTTCATGATGAAAATCAATCATAATGATGTATTATTATCATTATTACCGTTATAATTATCATTCATAATAACCATACATCATAATGACAATGGTAATTGAAAACTATACTTCATAATGAAAATCAGTCATAATGATGTATTATTATCATTATTACCGTTATAATTATCATTCATAATAAGCCATACATCATAATGATAATGGTAATTGAAAACCATACTTCATAATGAAAATCAATCATAATGATGTATTATTACCATTATTACCGTTATAATTATAATAACGGTAATGATAATGATAATTGATAAGTAAACATAATACAATGCCATTCTATAACAATTTTACATCCTAAAAAATTTACAATTGACTGAAAAGTTAAAAATGCAATTTTTTCCATTGATATTTTTATAAAAGTATACTCAATTAAATCTTAAACAGACATTTTCTTTATACAACGTACATATACAGAATCGCATAACATTGACCTCAACTTATATATATAAGTAGAGGTCAATGATGAATGAATGATGAACATGATGTTAAAACGTAATGAAATTTACATTTCATTCCCTAAACCTAAACTTACACCGAATTGATTTGGCTGTTCTACTCTTACTTTGCCATTAACATGCACTTCCTAGACAAAGGCAATTATATACCTAAAAGTTTCTCTGCACTTTACAGAACAAGCCTTATCTTGTTTTGCCAGGAGCAGGGCTTAAATAAATGTATCCAGAGCCACAATAAGTAGCAGGCAGTGTGTTCAATGGCTCATTTTTCAACCCATCCCACCCCAATATTTTGTTTTTCGGCTGTCACAAGGAGGATTTGAGCTCTCCATCAACAACAACTAATGATTACGGTGGGGTGGAAATATAAACTTAAGACAGCTCTTTGAAGATGGGAGAGCAAGATAAGTGTTTGGAGTTTAGGTATGCAAAATAACCTGAGACTTGAAAATTTTTATTTGGCCTCATTTTCTTTTTCAGAAAGTAGGAAAATGATGTTGAAGAAATTTTAAAAAGAGTGTACAGGCTATCTAATTTTTTTTTTCTTCTTCTTAATGTCTTACAGGAAAAAAAGATCGATGAATTACAAATTAGTTTTTTTTTGCTTCGTATTAGTTTTATCTTCAGATAGTAGTTTATTTTGTGTCTGTGTACTGTGGAAACTTTAAAATCTTCTGTACAAGTTTTCACATAGTTTACTTCAAACTTTAACTTCAACTTAGTTTATTTATAAGGTACTAGTATGTTTGAATTTTTAAGTATTTTATCTCCACTATGTTAATAATTTTTTTAAAAATAGTTTATAAAATCATAAATATTATATGATTTAATTGACTGATTAACTGATTTTAGAAAGAATCATCCGTGATAGAAAATATATCACTGAATTTAGAAAAACTCATTACTGGTAGAAAATATATCACTGGATTAGAAAGAGTCATATCTAAAATATATCATTCAGTTTATAAAGACTACTCAATGATTGATAAACGGGAATTTAGGAATAGTCATTACTGATAGAAAATATATCACCGAATTTAGAAAGACTCATTATTGATAGAAAATATATTACTGAATTTAGAAAGAGTCATCGGTGATAGAAAAGTGTATCACTGAATTTAGAAAAGTCATCGGGGATAGAAAACTATCACTGAATTTAGAAAGAGTCATCGGTGATAGAAAATATATCCCAGGATTTAGAAAGAGTCATCAGTGATAGAAAATATATCCCTGAATTTAGAAAGAGTCATCTCTGATGGAAAATATACAACTGAATTTAGAAAGAGTCATCAGCGATAGAAAATATATCCCTGAATTTACAAAGAGTCATCAGCGATAGAAAATATATCCCTGAATTTAGAACGAGTCATCAGTGATAGAAAATATATCCCTGAATTTAGAAAGAGTCATTATTACCCATTCTGGTTATTAAGATTATCCATTCTGCCAAATTTAAAAAAAATTATAAAGGTTTCTTCTGAAGAAATTAAAAAAAAAAAAAAAAATTCAATGCCTCTTTTATAAAAATAACAATGATCTTCAAATATACTTATGACAATTTATGACGCCTAAATAGGTGAAATGATTATATTTTGAAAAACATTTTTAAAAGCATTAATGCTAAATTAAGTTATATTTGAGGAAAAAGTGGAAATATAATTATTAGTGATTCAAAATGTTTCTTTTCTTTTTGATAAAGGAAGTACTAAGTTATTCACCAGAATGTTGTTATCTGATATGAATATTAAAATTTTAGAAATTAATTCAATGTTTTATTAATTGATTAATGTGAAATACAACTTTTTTATTAAAACATCAAATGAATTTGAAGGAAATAAACCGCAGAAGTAATTATTAATGATAAATTGAAAACATAATGTACTTTCTTGATAAGGGATTTTAGCAATAACGAAATTTTGATGAATAAAATCTTTATAAAATAAAATAATATTTGAATAAAAATGTAATGAAATATATTTAAATTTAACAAAGCAAACAAAAATTTTATATATTAAAAAATAAATTTAATATTTTCTGTAGATTAATAATTCTCTCTTATAAAATTGGAATACATGTCAAAAAAACTCTATTTATAATATTATTATATTTTTGTTGCATAATATATATATTGTTATACGTATTATTCCATGATATTTATATGGAAGATTCAGTAGATTATATTTGAAGTAAAAGATTTTAATCAAATATTTGCATTTTATAATTTGATGTTATATGGATATGGAAATATATTATATACAGAAAAAATATTAAATATTACTTATGATTTACGATAAAATGTATTTCATAAAAAGTAAATTAATATAATAATATTCGTATTTCCTTTAAAAATAATTTTACTTTCCACTAAAAACAATTAAAAATACAATTTAAAGTTCATTAACATGCATTCTATGTGATTTATTTCTGAAATATGATGACCGAGGTACGAGAATGATACTTCAAAAGATCTTATGAATCATAGAAATGCAAATTAGATATTTTCTTGAATTATAACTAACTTCAGTAAATAAGATTTAAATATAGTAAACACTTTAGAAATTATTTTTATAATTAATAATTTCGCAAATATAAAGAATAGAAAAATAAACTTCTCCATATTGATATTATTATTATGTAATTATTTGTGTAATAAGACACGTATTTAAAGAATAAAACATTATATCCTTATAAAATTTTATTTATTAAAATATTTATTATAATATTTATGCAAATATTTTATATTTATTCCACGCAAATATTTTATTTCGTCTATTTTTCATTGAACATTTTGCATTGAAAACATTGCACTATCTATCTAGTACACCCACAACCACCTACATATATACACACATATATATGTATGTATGTGGTATATATATATATATATATATATATATATATATATATATATATATATATATATTGTTTGTATATCTCATGGAAGACGGGAAGAGGGTCGCAACTTCTGTTTTGATGGAGTACCCGTAGGTAGAAGTCTTACTTTTGCTCCGTGTCGTTGAAGAATGAGGGCGATGTGTTCAAGGAGGATTTTGAGGAGAAACTACCCGCATATGCGTATCGTATGGAGAAAACCCTGAAAACTCCCGCCTGGTAGTTCTACTAACGAGGCAAAAATACTGAACATCACAGACGTCCTCGTGTCTCCTCGTTTTTTGAGAGCGCTCTGGCGTTCGGTACCGCAGGATCGGATTCGAGTTCCGGCGGTGACATGGGTGCTTGTTGTGGTTCGGAATGTAGGTCCTGGTCTCTTTAGCCCAAAGTGTGCACAAGATGATAGAACGACAAATCAAACCAAATCAATATTTTAACTTTTAATTACTAAATTGGCAGGAATTATATTAAAATCAAATAGATAAAAATTATAGATTGCGTAAATAAAATAAATAAATTGGTATATTGCGAATTTATTTGTTTATGAACTGGACAACATACGTAGTATAGTTCTTTTTAAGAAATTAGTTCTTTTTTTTCAAGCAGTTCTTGTAGTCAAAAAATGAATTTTCTGTTTTTTCCTAATCTGAAATATTAACTAAACAAATTTTAACTTTTGTTGTAAAATATGTGAAAAATTACTTTGGTTTTGAGGAATATGAAATATTGATAATAAAACTTTTGTTGCAAAATATTAATCATATTCCTATTAATCTTTATATTATTTATGAATATTGAAAAAAATAGGGATTATTGAAAAAAGTAATAAAAAAACTATGTTTCTAAAGAATTTATTTTAAGTAAATATTTGCGTCGATTAAGAAATTAAATTATAAATATTACATAATTCTAATCCAATCTTTTTTATTTGTTACTGTCTTTTATGATTATTTCTTGTTTCTAAAGAATTATACAAATATTTGCGTTAAGAAATTAAATATAAAACGTACTTGTTACTTTTTATGCAAATTTAAATGTAAACGTAAAATTATTAAAATTATATATTAATATTTAGACTAATAATTTTAATAATTGTAGGTTGCTTAAGAAATATGAATTGTTTTAATTAACAAAGATTCACTAATTAAGTTAACGTGATTTATGTTAAATATGTACATAATATTTTAAATAATTTTAAATGTAATATTTTATTTCATTAGTACAAAAACAAACACAGTGTTTAAATGTAAAAATTTTGTAATTTAATATTTTAAAATTCGTAGCCTGCTATTCTGAGTGGTAGAAAAGTAAATTTCTACAAGTATAAATAAATAAATAACTTAATTATTTTTTTGTTTACAACATTTTATTTATTTTATAACTTGCTTGTAAAATTAATCAAGCCGTATAATTTAGTCTTGTAAAATGCAACAATGTGTTTTTACAAAATGCGTTAATAAATTATAAAATATTAGGTTTTTAAATAATTAAAAATGTAATAATTGTTTTTTACAGTTCTTTTGTTACTTGAAAGGATGAATTATTAAACATATTTTTTTTATATTATTAAATTAGTTGTGAAATATTCAATGATGAACTTTTAATGATTTTTTTTAATGCAAGAGATATAAAATTCCATAAAATGAAAAATGTCACTTCAAAATACAATATGATTTTCAACAGAACGTTATAAAATTATTTAACGATATTTCAGTGAAATAATTACTTTAATGCAACATTTTAAGAATGTCTAGCATATGAAAGCATTAAATACTTGTAATTGAATTAAAATTGTCATTAGACTTTAATAATTAGAATTGCTTTGTCCAAATTTTTTAACTTTTCTTTAAAATAAATAACATAATCTGCTTTAATGGAATGGGGAAAAAGGAATAAAAAATGAATTACAAAAATGCAGCAATTGATGATTATTTTAAATTAAATATACTTTTGAATTTCAGTAAGTCGATTCATTTAAATTGTGCAAAAATTAAAATTGATTTTTTTTTATTCTCGTTAAAGCATAGGTCAAACATATTATGATCAACAAAGTGTTACAAAATTATTTAACGATATTTTTAGAAACTAAAACTTTAATGCAACATTTTAGGTATGTCTAGCATATGAAGCATATATATCTTTGCAAATGAATTAAAAGTGTCAATAGATCTTTTAATTAGAATTATTTTGCCAAATTTTAACTTTTTATTAAAATAAATTACATAATCTAGCCTCGTGGAATAGGAAAAAAAAAAAAAAAAAAAAGAAAAGAAAAGAAAAATGAATAAAAGAGGATAACATCTTATGGTTGTTTTTAAATTAATTATACTTTTGAATTTCAGCAAATCGATTCATTTTAATTGTGTAATAAAATTAAAAATAATTTCTTTTATTCATGTTAAAGTTCAAGTCAAAATATACACTCAAGAGCCAAAACATTATGACCACCTGTCAATAACGAGTTGGCCCACCTTGGCGCGCAACACAGCTTCAACCCGCCTTGGCATGGATTACTACCACCACTTAATACCAGTTAAATACCACTTCCACCTGATCACGTGCCTTCCACGTCATCCAGGCGAGTTCATTGCAAAAATGTGGGTGGTCATAATGTTTTGGCTCTTGAGTGTATGATTCTCAGCAGAATGCTTCAAAATTATGTAACTATATTTTACTGAAACTATTACTTTAAAGCAACATTTTATGTATGTCTAGCATATAAAGTACACAATTGTAATTGAATTAAAAGTGTTATTAGAATTATAACTATTAGAATAACTTGCCAATATACTTCTACTTTGCCATAATACTTTACTTTTTATTAAAATAAATAATATAATTTTACCTTCAGAAAGGAAGGAATACAAATTAAAAAAAGAGATGATAACATTTGATGGTTGTTTAAAATTAATTATACTTTTTTTCAATTTTCAAGTAAATCAATTAATTTAAATAGCGCAATAAATTTAAAAATGGTTTTCTTTTTATTCAAATATTTTTAAATTGATATAACATTTGATTCCGATGCATGAATTAGAATTTCAAACATTATTAAATTATGAAACAATTTAAAAACTTTAATTAATTTAAATATCATCTCTTCCTTGTAAATGAAATAATGTTTCTGCGCTGATATTAATAATGCAAATAAAAAAAAAAAAAAAAAATCATATTACTACGCATATCGCTATGCATTTCTAAAATAGTTCAAAAAACGAATTAGAATGAGAAATTTATAGTTAAAAATTCTATTAATACTTAATTTTTAACTATAAAATTTCTCATTTCTAATTCAGTTTTTTGAACTATTTTGAGCAAACGACATGAAAAGATAATTAAATAATACCAAAATAAATATACTTGAATAAATATTTTAAGAAAATACTATTAATGGAAATAATATTTTTAATTTTATTATTTCTATTTTTTATTTTGTGAGGAAATATTATCATTACAGATTTATTAATTTTTAAATTTAAAAATAGAATTTCAGAGTAAAAAGTTTAATGAAATGTTTTCAAATGCGTTTCCTTTGAATTTTTATTAAATTGGAATTTATGAAAATTTCATTAAATATTTATAATAATTTAAAAATATCTTCCTGTTTTATT
Organism: Caerostris extrusa; assembly: GCA_021605095.1. Lineage (NCBI taxonomy): Eukaryota > Metazoa > Arthropoda > Arachnida > Araneae > Araneidae > Caerostris > Caerostris extrusa. The sequence goes on from BPLR01006771.1 coordinate 16,428, forward strand.
TCAAAAATCAGAATTTCTGCATCTTTTTTAAATAAAAATTTAGAAAACAATAACAAAAAGAATTTACCTCTAGAGGAGCCAAATAATTTATAATTGCGTTTTATATTATTTATTATAATATAATATGTAACAAGTCATAGAAAAATATAGTTTTTGAAATATTTCTCCTTATGCTTCACGTTTACATTAAACTTCTATTTTATTGAATGCATTTGGATATTATTATTTAAAGGAAAAAAATTCATTTTCTTTTAAATTATTTTATTATCGAATTTGGTTCACGAAATAATCGATACAATTTATTTCACTAATCAAAATATCATTGAATATTTTTGAACCCTCAAATAATCAAAAATATATTTCAAAAATAATAATTATTTTTTAAGAAAAAGGGAAACCCTGCTTTTAAAAAAATAAAAATGATAGTATTTCTTTATTTAAATAATTAATTTTTGTCATTCTAAATAATTTTTGTCTTATTAATTATAATTCTTATCTCTTATTTCTTGTTATTGACAAAAGTCTTATTTATATTTATTGTTCTTTAAGTTTTTAATTTAAAGATGATATAACACCATTTTTGCTAAAAGAACGTGAAAAGGTATTCAATTCCCTTTCTCTTCTTTCATAACGATTATCTTAAATATTTCAAAATTAATTTATAAATAACTTTAATTAGCAAACATGTATTTGGAAAAATTTAATTTTAATTATTTAAATTTTTAATAATAGCGGAATTAAAAATTATTTTTGCTAAAAATATTGCTTTTTCATTATTTTTTAAAAATTTTAATACTTTAAAAAGTTAAATTTTTATATTAATTACCTTTATTATGTATTTATATGTTTTGATTAAAATAATAAAAAATTTCTAATCAGATAAGAAAAATGATACAAAAGAAAGATAAAATAAAAAAGATGCTGTATAATATTTTACACCATATAATTACAATTTTATGCTTAAAATTAAAAACTTTTAACACTTATATGTTTTGGCAAACAATATTGCGTTGATATTATTCAGTAATTATATTGTAAATCCTTATATTATATCCGATCAAATCAATAATCAATATTTATATTCAATTAAATGAATAATCAACAATTATATCCAATCAAATCAATGATCAACAATTACATCAATCAAAAAGACGGCTTTGGCGTAACT
>BPLR01006772.1:0-36804 GCA_021605095.1 Caerostris extrusa
ATAAGCATTTGTGAGATTTTATTGTTGAAGAAAGCAAAAAGTTTTATCTTACTATCCAATACTAAAATGCCATATCTAGGAATTACAAATATTGCTGCAAAAAGTTGTTTTACCTGTCTAAATGAGTTTCCTCAACATAAAGTCAAGAGTATGGCGGAAACATATGCGTACTACTAAATAAGTAAAAGAGATAGCTTAATTGTAAATATCAACAATCTCAACCATTTTTTGCATATTAAACATTATATTTTTGATATTTTGAAGTTTTATGAAGCCAAATTAAATTAAAAATATTATTTGGTACAATGTATCATTTATGATAAGAGTATTATGTCTCATTTTCCCAAATGAAATTGATTATTGCAAAACACCTTACCATATCCGACAGACGTTCCACTGTAAGTTGGAATGCTTACTTTCCAGGTTTCTGCAAACCCGTTGAAAGCACCCCTGGATGGACGTCAGTGTGCTGAAGAAGGGCTGGATGTCGGACTCGTCTTCGTCCCGGGGGCACCGTGATCCGCGTGACGTGCGGCTGGGTTACACCCTCAACATTGGCAACCGGACGGCCAGATGCGTGGCGGGAAGATGGAAGCCCAGGAAGCCCGAATGCATCACGAGTACGTAAATTGCGTACGTGTCCATGTTAGATTTGACATTGCATATCCTTTTCCGTTCTGATAGCCCCCCGCTCAAACCACAATTATACTCCACGAACTGCTTCTCCAATCAAGTTCTTAACTTTATCAAGCAATATATCATATGTATTATATTTCTTACGGGCCATTGCTTGCACAGCATAGAGGCATATTAAATCTGCTCTTCATTTTCTAACATATGTATACCATGAACAGCTTTCTAATGGACATTGAGTATAGGACATTGCTTTTAAAAAGACATTTAGCGTAACTGTCTTGTATTGAGAATACCCGGAAAAGTTTCTCGAGACAGCCTGACTATTGAGGAGATACGCTTTTCAAACGTTGTCGCAATCATCATCGAATGTCTTCGTTTCTGAAAGCAAGTGATTGCAATGGATACCAACATTGATTTGAATCTATCCTGCATGCTAATGTATGTATCCTCCATCCTACATGCTAATTGCTAACATAATACTTGTTCCATTTATCAAGCTAATTCCACAAATGGATTTGAAGAAATGGATGGAAAGGTTGAACTCTCATATGATACCTTTGAGAGTTTTATCACAATTCCCGGTGACGAACAATGTTCAACTATTGAAATAGTGTTTCTACTGTAAAGGGGCATTGGCCTAACAGAGCAGCGAATGGAATATGGTAAACATATTGCAGAGCAACAAATTAACACATTCACATTCACTAACAGAGCAAAACGGTATTCACATTGCAAAAATAAGCATTTCTCATTCCTAACATTAATTCAAAGCTATGTCCTAATTCCGTAACCTTGCTTAACCGTAACCTATCAATGTTATTCCGATTAGCATGCATTTATGATTATTGCTTTATTACCTAAAATTCCAAAAAACAAAATTAATTAAAATTCTCTCCATTTAGAATTATTGCAGAACATAAGAGATGGCAAACTGCTAAATGCTAACAATTCAAATCGGTTTTGTATATTAAAATTATTATATTCTAGACTTTTTGAAGAGAATTTATTAAGTTAATTATACATTTTAAGCTTTTACGGTGTTTTATATATGTATATATTTCTATATTTACTAGGTAATTGAAACAGTAAAATTAAAAGAAAATAATGAAATACGAATACGAAATTTAAAAATATCTATAGATAATGGAGCTAAGTAAAGTAATACAATTAATTCCTGAAGAACTTTCGACTGTATTAAACCCAGAAAATACCCGTTATAAAAATTTCTTGAATGGAAATTAATCAATTTGGCTATTCAATGTATAAAAGGGGAAGATGAAGTTGACACTTTTCACCTCAAGATTAATAGTGCTTTAGGATGATTAGTGGTTCGTTTCCATGCATAGATTTTAGAATACTAATAATTTTTTTCCGATCAATGGTTATATTTGATTTATTTATAACACTAAGTAAATAATTGTCTTGGTAAAATTTGAAAAGGATCTATGTTTGTTGAAGAAAAAAATTAGAAGAAGAATGATTCGCTTGATTTTCATGGGCAGATTAATTGTTTATTGTTTCCGAAAAAGAATTCGTATGAAAAACATCTGCGTTTAATATAAGCGTTCACACTTACCTTTCAAAATCATACCAAGTAATAATACAAATAACTATAAGTTATTTCCATTGAATTATTTTCCTCTTAATTGAAATCATATTTAGATGTAATATAAATATAAACGATAGACATGAGAGTATTAATTGTTTATTGTTTTCGAAAAAGAATTCATATGAAAAACATCTGCTTAATATAAGCATTCAAACTTACCTACAAAATCATACCAAGTAATAACGCAATATAAATATAAAACGATAGACATGAGAGTATTAATTGTTTATTGTTTTCGAAAAGAATTCATATGAAAAATCTGCTTAATATAAGCATTCAAACTTACCTTACAAAATCATACCAAGTAATAACGCAATATAAATATAAACGATAGACATGAGAATTAATTGTTTATTGTTTTTCGAAAAAAAATCTGCTTAATATAAGCATTCAAACATTCAAAAAACTAATAACGCAATATAAATTAAAAAAATTGTTTTCGAAAAAGAATTCATTGAAAACATCTGTATATAAGCATTCAAACTATAAATATAAACGATAGACATGAGAGTATTAATTGTTTATTGTTTTCGAAAAAGAATTCATATGAAAAACATCTGCTTAATATAAGCATTCAAACTTACCTTACAAAATCATACCAAGTAATAACGCAATATAAATATAAACGATAGACATGAGAGTATTAATTGTTTATTGTTTTCGAAAAAGAATTCATATGAAAAACATCTGCTTAATATAAGCATTCAAACTTACCTTGCAAAATCATACTAAGTAATAACGCCAATATAAATATAAACGAAAGACATGAGAGAATTAATTGTTTACTTTTTTTCGAAAAATAATTAATATGTCATTGAATTCATTCATAGTGTATTTAAGCCTACTGACCATTTCTCCTAAACACCACAGGGGGCGCTCTTGCAATGCATAGAAGGAAGCATGGCTACAGTATTAAATATGATTACGATAGCTTTCATCTATAATAAGACAGCTGAACATATTTCATTAAAGACGATTAGCGTTTCATTCATAATGTAGCATGAATAGAATTCCGTATTTGAAGAGTTTATATGTTAAGACAAATTATATAATCTATTCAAATGATGCAGAAGAAACAATGTCACAATATAACGAAGGTTTTGCATTTTTTAAAATTCTCTCCCTAGTTTAGAGGCAGGATAACCACAGATTTTTATACATGTGTTAATTATATTTCAAAAATAATGATAAACTTCAAAATGTGCTCTGTTTTGAAGATAATATTTACAAAGTGTAGTGTTGTGGGTATTGCAGCTGGATTGTAACTGGGTGTGGTTGGTTTGAGACTTGAGACACAGGTTTGAGAACTCATAGTTTTATTTACACACTCACAAACAACACACACGTACAATTAACTACAGACAATATTTAACACATTTAAAGAAGGATTCGAATAAGCGAAAATGAAGATACTCAGATAGGCACTGATACAAGAAATGTGCTTCCTTTCGGATGAAAGTCTGTAGGCCAACTTATAGAACGGGTTGTGCTAAATATATTTCCTTTAGGGATTACAGATTGCAAACTAAACGTTTCTAAGCGGGAGCGCCTGTTGCGCTGTACTTCCTCTCAGGTGAGAATCTCGAGGCCTATTGACCATTTCTCCTGAACCCGACAGGAATGCATGGGAGGAAATACTGTTACAAAAGTTTGTTTTAATGAAGACAATATTCTAAAATTTTATTCGTACAATTATCTTTAATTGGATCAATATTAAATAATATTTGGGACCGGAGAAGGCATAAGAATTTCTTTAACAAAATTATCTATCATTTAGTAATTATCTAGCAATTTTTTTTAAATTTTAAGAACAGCATGACAAAACAATAACATAAAATTTTTTTTTCATATCTTTACGATTGCAATAATGCAAATTTTTCCCTCATTCTCGTGTATATTTTAAATGAGCAAGTTCAAGTAGCAAACTTAATGTGAGGAATTAATATTAATCTAGTAATAATGTAAATATTAATTTTTCTCGAATGTACTATTTAACTTTAATATTAATCCCTTTTCAAAGTATAATTTAAATTTTAATATCAAGCAATTTATTTACTAAGCCCTTCATTTCAAACTATTATTCATCCTATGGAAAAATGCTAATTAAACACGAATAATTTATCCAATAAATATTACATTACACTTGGGAAAAATAAAGCATTTAATTTTTTCACTTGTTTGCCAAACTATGTTCATTGCTCATTTTAGCAAAATATTAATAATAATAATCAACTGGTAGAAGATAATTTTTCATTTTATAAATATATATTTAACCTTATCTTTTTAGAATGAAACTAATTAATTTATCTATTGGTTTAAATGAAAGTGTTTGTTTAATAACATCTGGGATAACTCTTTTTAACTTGAAACTATACACTAAAATTGTTTATTTTTGATTTTAATTAAATTTCTATCATTACATCTGTCACGGTCATTTGAACTGCTTTAAAATACTTCAAAACTCGAATGTTTCATGATAGAATTTAATTTTTTTTTCATAATTTCATAAGTATTAAAAAAAGTTTGAAGAAACAAATTTTACATCATATTTGCTTAATATTTTAAAGTTCCATATTTACAATTCATCTAAAAATATGTTAAATCTTCTTTAAGGATTTAATATTAATCATTCATTCATATTAAATTGATCGTAGAGGCTATTCCATAGTTACTTAAAAGACTTTACAATTTTTAGTTACACTTAGAAAATTAGTAACAATGCTGTTACCGATTTATGCATTAAATTTTGATGTTATAGTTTGCAGATGCAATTTCATAACTTCTCGCCGCTTAACAGCATTTGTTTATTAATTTCAGAAAGCCAAAAGTTTCATAATTAACGGTTGTACCTTATCATAATGATTTCGGCTGGTTCTTGTTTAGCCATGGGTAATTTGACAAAGTGGAAGAGCGAAAATTAATTTTCTGATACTTTGCAGAAGGACAATTCAGTAATTTCAATTAACTATAGCTGCAATTCATCTAATGCTCCGACACCAGTCAACTTGGACTAGTTGCAAATAAAAATGGTTTAATCATACACACAATCTTGCAATTTCGATAACTATAGTAAACTGTATTTCTTTTCAGAAACTATAACAATCTGGTATATCTTTATTCCGAAAAATAGCCATAATAAAAAAAATATTTTCTGGGAACAACATTCAGAAACCTGTTTATCAATTAAATTTATGTTCCATAAAAACTTTTCTTATTTTTTATGAATATATTATATTATTTGTACATGCATATTCATTAATTAAAAAAATTTCTTCTCGAGAATAATATTCTGCATCAGTCTTGTTACAATCACTTACTCTAATTTCAAAAATGTATAAAATGCCTTTATTGAACGGCCTATTTAATTATTATATTTGCTAAATTGATAAAAACATTGCACCTAAAGGCTTATATAAGTTTACATTTAATACAATGTATAACTAATCATTCCTATCTTTCATCATATTTGAATCACTCTGAACTATGGAATTGAATTGTTGAATTAATTTCTAAGCCTTTCCTTACTTTAACTAATATAATATCTGATATAATACCTAAAATAAACTGTAATTTCTTACTAAAAGAACTTAAAAATTATTATCCATATTTTATATCGATAAAATATTTTTAAGACAAAAATTTACACTTCAAAAAAATTTACGAAAGTTATTTAAGAACAAATTTACGAAAATTTATGAACGGGAATTATATTGGTAATTCATGACAAAATATTTAAATTTTATATTAAAATAATTTTATATTTTATAATTTATTATAACATAATTTATTTAATGTTTTATATTTTATTTAAATTTTATATATTTATCTTTATATTAAATATTAATGTAAACAAATTTTATAATGAAATAATTTTATATTTTATAATTTATTATAATATAATTTATTATATATTTTATATTTTATTTAAATTCTATATTTTTACTTTTATACTAAATAATAATATAAACAAAGTTTATTAAATAATCATATATTTTATTATATAATTTATTTTATATTTTATATCTTATTTAAATTTTATATTCTTATTTTTATATTAAATAATAATATAGACAAATTTTAGATTAAAAAATACTTTTATAATTTATCATAATATAATTTATTTTATTTTTATTTATATTTTAAATTTTATTTTTATATTAAACAATAATATAAACAAATTTTATATTAAAAATAATTTTTATATTTTATAATTTATTATAACATAATTTATTTTATGTTTTATATTTTATTTAAATTTTATATTTTTATTTTTATATTGAATAACAATATAAACAAATTTTATATTAAAAATATTTTGAAGATTATCCTCCTTTACACTTTTCTAATTTTAATGTGTTTCAAAGTATCAATTTTACAACCATTGGTAAATTAAACTATAATATCATTCACCCACAACAAATTTAATAACAATCTGAGCATGTTGGCCACAACAAATCGTTTATCTGAAAACTCATTATCTGGTTACATTGATAACCTAAAAGAAAAAGTTTGAAAGACTTTGGGCCATCAAACACTTAAAAGAAGAAGCAAAAAAAAGGAGGGAAGTATAAACGGCGAGCATTCTATCGGAAAGCAAATGGGGGAAGTCTAGAAGTAACTCCATCCAGTCACCTGTCACCACAACCTCTCGCCGGCGGTGCTCCTGACAACTTAAATCTACGGATCGGACGCCATCATTCGAGTCAGCGCCCAACCGCGACGAAGACACTGGCGCAGAAACAAATAGTGAACGACAGCAGGCGACCTCCGCTAAGGCTCCCGGCTGACAGCACTTCTCCGGAATTTCTGGAGGATAAAACGGCTTTCTTGGATTCAATGAGATTGAGGCCCTGCGCAGCGTGTACTACCGAAATGCAAATTGCTTTTCATCTGCGAGCGAGGTGCTGCTTGATCTACATTTGTTTGGAAACGTGAGGGCAAATATTTGCTGTTTAGGCATGTCTTCCGATGTTTGCATCTGACTTGACTTGTGAAAGAGATCTAATTTTAATGCTCGTTGCGTATCAAACGAAATGAAAAGGCTTATGTAGAATGCTGTTTAATTGCATTGCATTTTTATTGAAAACGTAAATGACTTTTTGGGGAATATAAAAAGACAAAAAGAGACTAATTTAATAACAAAATTGCTAATTTAATAGCTTTCAAGATGTAATTATCTAATCTCATTTATTACGATTTAATTATAAAATGTCATAAAAAAGGGAACTTTTAAAAGTGCTATGAACAATTTTGAAAAACAAAAACTCGAATTTTGTGCTTACAATTTTTACAATTTTATTGCATTATTATTTGTACATATACAAATAATAACAAATTTTATATTAAAATAATAATTTTTATATTTTAGAATTTTTATAATATAATTTATTTTACATTTATTAAAATTTTATATTTTTATATTAAATAATAATATAAACATTTTATAAAATAATTTTGTATTTTATAATTTATTATAATATGGTTTATTTTATATTTTATTTTAATTTTATATTTTTATTTTTATATTGAAAAAAAAATAAACAAATATAATAAAAATAATTTTATAAAATTTTTATAATAAAATTTTATATTTTTATAATTCTTATATTTTTATTTTTATATTGAAAATAATTAAAACAAATATTTATAATAAAATAATTTTATAATTTTAAATTTTATAATATTTTATTTTATATTTTATATTTTAAATAATTTTATTTTTATTTTAAAAATAATAATATAAAAAATTTTATATTTTTATTTTTATATTGAATAACAATATAAAAAATTTGATATTAAAATATTATGAAGATTATCCTCCTTTATACCTTTTCTAATTGTAATGTTTTTCAACGGATCAGCTTCTACAAGCCGCCACTGATCAGTTAAACTATAATCTCATTCACCCACAACAAATTTAACAACAATCTGAAAATTTTGGGCAAAACAATCCGAAAACTCATTTCTGGTTACACTGATGATCTAAAAGAAAAGTTTGAAAGACTTTGAGCCATCAGACACTTAAAAGAAGAAAAAAAGAGGGGAAGTATAAACGGCAAGCATTCTATCGGAAAGCAAATGGGGGAAGTCTAGAAGTAACTCCCTTCCAGTCACCTGTCACCACAACCACTCGGCGGCGGTGCTCCTGACAACTTAAATCTACGGATCGGACGCCATCATTCGAGTCAGCGCCCAACCGCGAAGAAGACACTGGCGCAGAGGAAACAAATAGTGAACGACAGCAGGCGACCTCCCCGGCTGACAGCACTTCTCCAGGATTTCTGGGGGATAAAACGGCTTTCTTGGATTCAATGAGATTGAGGCCTGCGCCGCGTGTACCGAAATGCAAATTGCTTTTCATCTGCGAGCGAGATGTTTTGTTTTTTTTTGGAAAACTACATTTAGTTTGGAAACGTGAGGGCAAATATTTGCTGTTTAGGCATGTCTTCGGATGTTTGCGTCTGACTTGACTTGTGAAAGAGATCTAATTTTAATGCACGTTGCATATCAAGCCGAAATGAAAAAGGCACGTGTAGAATGCTGTTTCAATTAAGTTGCATATGTTTTATTGAAACGTAATTGGCTCTTGAGAATATAAAATCAAAATTTCTTTAATTCTTAAATGAATTTAATAGCCTTCAAGATGTAATTATCTAATCAAATTTGCGATTTTCCTCTGTCGAAAAAGGGAACTTGCTTGGTCACATTTTTAAAAAACAAAAACTGGGGCAAATTATTTGCTGTTTAGGCAATTTTTTGCATTATTATTTGTAAAGAGACAAATAATAACAAATTTTATATTAAAATAATTTTATATTTTAGAATTTGAATAATATAATTTATTTTATATTTTATTTAAATTTTATAATTTTACTTTTATATTATCTAAAATATAAAGAAATTTGCTAATATTGAAATTGCCAATTTAATAGCTTTCAAAATTTAATTATTTTAATTTTATGTTTTATTTAAATTATTAAATTTTTGTTTTTTTTTAAAAGTGCTATAAACAATTTTGAAAAAAAAAACTCGAATTTTATTTTACAATCTTTATATTTTATTTGCTATTATTATTTGTACAGTAAAAATAATAAAACAAATTTTATATTTTATAATTTATTTTGTATTTTATTTCAATTTTATATTTTTAATTTTTATACTAAATAATAAAATAAACAAATTTGATATTAAAAATACTTTTAAAAATATCCTCTTTTTACATTTTCAAATTTGAGTGTTATTTCAAAGGTTCAATTTTTACAAGCCACCATGATAAAGTTTAACTCTAACAACAACAGAATTAATAACAACCTGAAAACATTGGACACAACAAATCGTTTATCTGAAAACTCATTATCTGGTTACATTGATAACCTAAAAGAAAAGTTTGAAAGACTTTGAGCCATCAGCCACTTAAAAGAAATAAAAAAAAAAGGAAGGAACTATAAACGGCAAGCATTCTATCGGAAAGCAAATGGGGGAAGTCTAGAAGTAACTCCTTCCAGTCACCTGTCACACAACCCACAACGGCGGTGCTCCTGACAACTTAAATCTATGGCTCGGACGCCATCATTCGAGTCAGCGCCCAACCGCGATGAAGACACTGGCGCAGAAACAAATAGTGAATGACAGCAGGCGACCCCGCTAAGGCTCCCGGCTGACAGCATTTCTCCGGAATTTCTGGGGGATAAAACGGCTTTCTTGGATTCAATGAGATGGAGGCTTGCGCCGCGTGTACTACCGAAATGCAAATTGCTTTTCATCTGAGAGCGAGGTGCTTGATCTACATTTGTTTGGAAACGTGGGGGCAAATATTTGCTGTTTTGGCATGTCTTCGGATGTTTGCATCTGACTTGACTTGTGAAAGAGATCTAATTTTAATGCTCGTTGCATGTCAAACAGAAATGAAAAAAGGCGTGTGTAGAATGCTGTTCAATTAAATTGCGTGTGTTTCTTTTGAAAACGTAAATGACTTTTTACTGGAGAATATAAAAGACAAAAAAAAGATAAAAAAAATTGCTATCTAATAACTTTGAAATATAATTATCTAATCTCATTTGTTATGATTTAATTATAAAATGCCATAAAAAAGGGAACTTTTAAAAATTGTTATGAACAATTTTGAAAAACAAAAACTCAAATTTTGCGCTTACAATTTTTACAATTTTTATTGCATTATTATTTGTACATGTACAAATAATAACAATTTTATATTAAAATAATTTTTTATATTTTATAATTTGTTATAATATAATTTATTTTATATTTTATTAAAATTTTATAATTTTACTTTTATATTATCTAATAATATAAAGAAATTTCATATTGAAATAATTTTATATTTTATAATTTATTATAATAAATTTATTTTTATATTTTATGTTTTATTTAAATTTTATATTTTTGTTTTTATATTAAACAATAATGTAAACAAATTTTATAATAAAATAATTTTTTTTTTTTTCTTTCAATGTTATGTTTTTAATTTTTTATACTAAATAATAAAATAAACAAATTTGATATTAAAAATACTTTTAGGAATATCCTCTTTTTATACATTTTCTAATTTGAGTGTTATTTCAAAGGTTCAATTTTTACAAGCCACTATTGATAAGTTTAACTCTAACAACAACAGAATTAATAACAACCTGAAAACATTGGCCACAACAAATCGTTTATCTGAAAACTCATTATCTGATTACACTGATAACCTAAAAGAAAAGTTTGAAAGACTTTGAGCCATCAGCCACTTAAAAGAAGAAAAAAAAAGGAGGGAAGTATAAACGGCGAGCATTCTATCGGAAAGCAAATGGGGGAAGTCTAGAAGTAACTCCATCCAGTCACCTGTCACCACAACCTCACGCCGGCGGTGCTCCTGACAACTTAAATCTACGGATCGGACGCCATCATTCGAGTCAGCGCCCAACCGCGACGAAGACACTGGCGCAGAAACAAATAGTGAACGACAGCAGGCGACCTCCGCTAAGGCTCCCGGCTGACAGCACTTCTCCGGAATTTCTGGGGATAAAACGGCTTTCTTGGATTCAATGAGATTGAGGCCTGCGCCGCGTGTACTACCGAAATGCAAATTGCTTTTCATCTGCGAGCGAGGTGCTGCTTGATCTACATTTGTTTGGAAACGTGGGGGCAAATATTTGCTGTTTAGGCATGTCTTCGGATGTTTGCATCTGACTTGACTTGTGAAAGAGATCTAATTTTAATGCTCGTGGCGTATCAAACCGAAATGAAAAAGGCTTATGATGTTCAATTAAATTGCATGTGTTTCTATAGAAAACGTAATTGGCTTTTATTGCAGAATATGAAAAGACAAAAGAAATTGCTGTCTAATAACTTTATTTATATCTGTATTTATCTAATCTCAGTTGTTATGATTTAATTATAAAGTGTCATAAAAAAGGAACTGTGAAAAATGTTATGAAGAATTTTGGAAAACAAAAATTCAAGTTTTTGAGCTTACAATTTTTAACATTGTCCAGAGTAAGACAACTTTATGTTTTACAATAGATTATAATGCACATGTGATACAAAAAGAAAGTTTTAAATTTTACATAAGAAGCCAAACTTCTGCTATGATTTAATTATAAAGTGTCGTAAAAGAAGAAGGGAACTGTTAAAAAGTGTTAGGAACAATTTTGGAAAGCGAATGCTCAAACTATAGCTTTTAATGTTGCACTGAGTTAAGCGGCTTTATATTTTACACGTGTGTTACAATACACACATGTTAAAAAAAGCTATTAAACAATGAATAAAGCTTTTAGATTTTTACATATATGAAGCCAAACTTCTGTTATGATTTAATTATAAAGTGTCAAAAAAAAAGTAAGGAACTTTTAAAAAGTGCTATGAACAATTTTAGAAAACAAAAACTCAAATTTTGAGCTTACAATTTTTAACATTGAGCTGAGTTAGACGGCTTTGTATTTTACACATATGTTATAATTCACATATGATATAAAAAGAAAGCTATTAAAAAATAAAGAAATTTTTAGATTTTATATATAAGAAGCCAAAATATTCTCTGGTTAAAATGAAAATTTCTTAAATATTCTATATGAATAATATATTACAAAATTAGGGGATGCAGAATTCTCCTATTATTTCTGGAAGTAAAACACTATAAATGTGTTATTCCTGGAAAGAGCACGATATTATGACGATGTGAGGAAGTAATGGCGTTAAATAGTTTTTAGTAATATTGAAAAAATTATGTAAAAAGTTGAAAACATTCAAATATAAGCCTTTTTAAAAGCAAAAGGATCAGTTAAAAGTAATTTTTATAAGCATCCCAAAATGTTGGTTGTGGTTATGTAATTTAAGAGTCTCCTTTTGGATAAGACAGTTAAAATAATTATCAGAAAATATAACTTTTGAACAAATTTTTATTCGTTTTTTTGAGGTATTCAATCATATGTATTGCTTTCAATCGTAATCGGTTGTTAGGCATTCTAGTATAGTACTGTACAAACTGAAATCATCTAGTAGTACTTGCATCAATACTATTCGAACAAATACTTAGAAAACGTAATTAAATGAAAATAAAGATTTTTTACAATTATTCGGACTAATAAAAATGGCTTTAAAAACCTCGTTCGTGTTTTTTTTCTCGAACATTTGTCACGAAATAGTACTTTTACATCAGATAATTATTAGTAAGATTACCTTTAGCTCCATTGCTCCATAATTGGCATTTTGAATTGTTGAAGGAGTATTCATCATTATATCTCGTAGTTTATTTTAGATGACTATAGCATAGTTGAAATAATTTTTCCTTTCTTGTTACTATTAAAAACTATTTTAAAATCTTTTTCTAAAATGATTATTGGTTCTTGAGTATTTTTTCAAGAGATCATAATGAAAGATGAAATAAAATATAATTGTTATATCTGAGATTCAATGCTCTATACAAACTTTCAGCTTTCTATACTCTATTTTCCATTTTGATGTCGAATGTGTTTTTCTCTAAGACCCTGTGAGAGAATAAAAAAAGTAGTATGAGAAAATATGACTGTGTATGAATCACAAATTCATCTTATTTTAATGCTTTTTCTGTTCAAGAAATGCTTTGTGTAAATATAGGTTATTACTTTTTGTTTTGATTTTCTATAAATTATTTTACGTATACGAAATATACAATACAAATCAACCCAAAGAATCACAATATATCATATAAAATATACAAGTTTTTAGTATGTTTATGTATTAACCTTTTAGTCTTATATGTAGGTGGTTATTGGATATAGCAGACGTTCTTTTTATTATATAGCCTAAAAGAAAAAAAAAGTTGTCTGAAGTTCTATGTATTTTGTATCTTTAATATTTAGTTTCATTTTTTTTCAGATACTTTCTAACTAATGAACTGCCAGAAATTTGGAAGCTAAAGACTCTTATTAACACTATTTAATGTATATTTCACAATCATGTATAAATATTTTAACAAATAATAAAATTTTGCTGATAAACAGAAATTAAAGGAGTCATAATAAAAAAGGATAATTTTTAAAATGAGAGCACTAATAAGAAGTTTTTAATCAAATGTATTTACTTTAATACCTCATTATTTACTGTATAAGAATAGCATGGATATTATTTCGTCCATTTAAATTTTCTGAAGAATAAAAACAAAATCTGAAGACCTAAATTTTATCAATAAATTTTGAGTAGTTTTTTTCTCATAGTTTACAGACAAATATGCTAAGTATTGGATAAATAAAAAGCAAACATATTTTAAAACAGAATAAAATCTTAAATTTTTTAATAATAATAATTTTACATAGTTTTTAATGATTTGTTATTCCAAAAAAATGCTTTAAATATTCATCTAACCTGAAAGTTATAAATAAACTTAGCACAACCATATACGGTCTACAATCTCATGATTACATGTATTTTGTAAATTTAACTTAATCTATTGTGTACAATCGTCATGACTAGATGTATTTTATAAATTTAACTTAATCATACTGTCTACAATCTCATGACTACATGTATTTTTTAAATTTAACTTAATCATACTGTCTACAATCTCATGATTACATGAATTTTATACAAAAAAAATAATTAGAATGTTTAGTGAATTTTAAATATTTACAACTGTAGGACTTTATGAAATTGAATTTATTATATGTAGAAATATGTTTTTATATTTCGTAAATTAATCTTTATTATTTATTATTACTGTTAAATGGCTGGATTAGATTTATTATTAAATATATTATAAAACTTTCTGTACTATAGAAACTATCTTTCTTCCTACAGCTCCTTGTCGAATACCTTACACCAACCACGGCGTCTACCACCACTTTGACAAAGAAGCGGAGGCTAAAAGTCTCCTCGAACACAGCGAAGTCGTGACTCTGACTTGCGACGAAGGATTTCAGCTGCTGGGCCCCGAAGCCCTTCGTTGCTGGTATGGAGAATGGGCTGTCAATAAAATGCCAAAGTGCCTGCCAGGTGAACTTCATAAATTTCCAACAAACTTCCCAACTACTACAAAAAAAAATTATAAATAATGTTTTTTTAAAAAACATGCATTGTGCTTGTTGACCTCTTTTACTCGAGAGACTTTATGAATCATGGCATTTTAAACAAATGTTATTTTCTGGAATCGATATGAGATCTTCTTCAGATTCAAGAATCTGAATTATTTTCTTTCATGTACGTAAGTCAATAAAAAAGGCTTGAATGCTTAAGAAATATTTAAAATGTTACGCGAATGCCTTTTAAATCGCCAATTATTATTGTTTCCAGGAGTTTATAAATATCCAGTGGATGGATATTTATAACACGCCTGGAAACAATAATGGCGTGAGAAACAAGAGCTTTTTCATAATAGCAATGAGGCTTTTCAGATTCGAATAATGGCATTTTAAATAAATGTTATTTTCTGGCAATCGATTCATTTCCTGGCAATCGATTCAAGAATCTGAATTATTGTTATATACATGTCAATAAAACGAAAAGCTGAAGGTTGAAGAAATATTTAAAATGTTGTGCGATTGTCTTTTAAGTCATCATTATTATTTCCAGGAGTGTTGTAAATATCCAGCGGAGGGCAGATGAGTGTAGAGAAACAAGAGTTTTCATAGTAGCAGTGAGGCTTTGTAAATAATGGTATTTTAAACAAATGTTATTTTCTGACATTCGATACGAGACCTTCGGATTCAAGAATCTCAAATACTGGCTTTTTATATACATAAGTCAATAAAACGAAAAACTTAAATACTTAAAAAAATTCAAAATGTTATGGGATTTCCGTTTAAGTTTAAAGCCATTATTGTTTCCATTAGTGTTGTAAATATCCAGCGGAGGGCGGATGAGTGTTGAGAAACAAGAGTTTTCATAATAGCAGTGAGGCTTTATGAATAATGGCATTTTAAACAAATGTTATTTTCTGACATATTAGATAGTTGATATTAGATCATTTTAATTAAGATATAAGAAGATGATTTTCTTTATCTTATTTTTGTCTCATCTAGTCTTCGCATTTTCTCTTTTTACGATGTAAAGTTGCATCCGGCAAGCACTTGCAACTTCCAGAAGTTTGCTATAGCATATATAACTTCCTGATTAAATCTACCAAAATAATAACTTGTTTGGTTTGAATAGTAAGTTAGCTGATTGTTTTTTCATCGATTTCTCTCAATTTAATTGTCTGCAATAACAACTTTTCCCTTATAAAGGAATATTATTGATATTTATGTTACTTTAATTGATCTGCAAGACCAACACTGCTTTTACTTTGGATGTCTCAAACTTAAAAAGAATATATGCTCTGTCTGCGAATATCTTATAATTCTAAAGAATATCTTAATTGCAAGATATTCTGAAGAATCTCTTAAGTTTCTTTTTTAAAATTAACTTTATCTTTCAAAAATTATTTTCTGAAATTCTTTTTCCTATTACTTTCTTTGTCTCCCTTTCTGTATTTTTTAGAATATAACTATTTATTTCTATTATTTTATTGATTGAGGTTGTAAAGCAATCAAAATCTTCGTTGTTTTATTATAAATTCACCATATATCCTCTTCTCTTTGACTAAAAGGCAGTAATAAATCTAAGAAACTAGGAATAAATTTAGAATACTCTTGGAAATTAATATCTCTAATGTTCCGTCATTCTTCATTGTTTATTCATTCCTTCTTTTGAATTGTTTCTTTGAACTTTTTGAAACTATTCTTAGATTTCACTCAAATCAATAGCAACATTATCGATTCACAAAATTTTATCTGAAGATTATTTCCTCGATTACTAAAAAACAGCAGTCATTCGGAACCTAAATGGACAAGAGATTAAACTTAGAATTGACTGATGTTCAAACAACGGAAGATCTTAGTATCCAATGGAAACCTACCTTGAAAACTGCAAAATTGAAAATTATGACTAACAAAATAATTATATTATTAATAATTTGCAAAATCCAATTGTCAAACTGCAAGGTTACCACAATATTAATACAGTACTTTCACACATATAGTATATTCAAATTATCGTTTCCTGTTTAAAAAATGCCTTTTTCGTTTCGTTTGAAGGTCCATGCGAGCTGCGAGAGATTGCAAACGGCACCTATTTGGATGGCTACAGGGCGGGACTGACTATCTCCCATGGGTCTTCGGTGCGCTACAACTGCGAAACGGACTTCGCCAAAGCTGTTCCTGACCCTGTGCAATGCTTGGAAGGAAAACTGAGGTCCGACGTGCCCAAGTGCATGCCAGTGGCATCCAAAAGAAGGAAAGCAGTGAGTTGAACGAAAGTCTCTTTCTATTTTGATTGTAAACCAGAAATTAAATATGTACAACAAATTAATTTATATTCAGTTCATTGGCTTAAATATCATGAAGCCATTTATAGGTTGAATAAATGGATGTGTAGTAAAGCAAACATTATTATAAAGATAAAAATTTAAAAGTCGTTACATAAGGGCTGGGCCTGAAGGACCGAGTGTCTGGCTCTCGGTGCCACAGGTTTCGGGTTCGAATCCTGGCGTTGCCATGGATGTTTGTAGAGGTTCGGAATCCACTTTAAGCCGTAGGTCCCAGTCTAATACGCCTACTAGGAATAGGACTAATACCTACCTCGTAAGAAGAAAGTCATCTCATGTTCTGAATCTGCCAGTAAGAAAATGGTCTTCGCTCACCCTGTCTGTTGCGCCAGTGAAGAAGAATAAAACATTATAAGTTTATATTCATTAATAAATTTATTTTTCTTTGAAATTAAAAGGAAAGTCAAATTTCTTACATATTCCTTACATATAAAAATTTTGTGTATAAAAGAAAAGGCGAGTGTTTTTTTTTTTATTATTGAAAGCTAATATTTGGTTAAAAGTTGTTTTAAGACACCGATAAATAAATATATGAAAGATTTTTATGTATATAGAAGCGCTTTAAATCAATGTTTATCCAAATATTCGTCTTTTCATTAAAAAAATACACTGCATTTTAATAAAAATTGCCCATGACACTTTTAGAAAACTTTTAGCACCATGTTAAATTTGCATTAAAGTTAATATGCCGGAGGGTTAACAGCAAAAGTTACTAGATGCAACGTTTATTCCATTACTTAAGTGTAAAAAAAAAATGAATAAATATTTAAAGAAAATTTAAAATAAAGACTTCCTTTTATTTCTTTTCACTTTCGTAGTTTATTTTTAAACAGTTTTTTTCCAAAATTTCAAAACCTTCTAAACTTCAAATCGATATTCTCTTCACTATTTTCAACACCTACTAAAAGAGTAGGCTTCGATTGCATTCTTAGAATAAAAAGATAAAAATCAGTTGTTTAACTATTTCATTTAAGCAGTATGTGTTTTTTTCACTATTTTTTTTTTTATATTTTACGTAACATTATTTGTAGTGTGTTTCTTTTATTTTTAATTCCTGCCATTCATTTTTACATTTTTAGCTTATTAAAATGCTTCTCGAGCAAAAGAATCTTTCAATTTTTATTAGCACTTAAATGTATCACATCTATCCATAAAAATAGATAGCATTATGTCTTTTTCTGTCATATCTCAAATAAATAGATATTCATTTGTAGCTCAATATATCATTTTTATCGCTGAAGTTTATTATTTCTGGTTTGGATTTTTTTAATATATTTCTGAAATTTAAATTGACTTCAATGGCAATTCAACAAAAAGTAGCTTCATAACAACAACCATGACTTAAAAAGCATTTTAAATATGGTTGTTTATTGAAAGTCTGTAAACGACACTATTTGCGATGTATCAATTCATATTTCGCATAGAGTCCCTTTAATTTTTAAACATTGGAAAAAGAATTTTGGTTAATGAAAGTATGTCGCGTGAAATATCCTTTTAGAGTATCTTTTATTTATTCAGTATAAAAATAAGTTGCTATATTTTGTTTAGTAATAGTTTATGTAGCACATTAATTCCAAAACGAAGATTGTAGTAAACAATCGGAGATATTTTTAATTATGTAGCAGAAATTAATTCGTTATCGTGAAATATAAGTTTCTTTCATACTGCCTAATAACTCTATGTCGTAAAAGATATCCAAGAATATATTATTAGTCATTTAAAAAAGTACATTGTGATACTTTTTAATGAATAGAGAAAAAGAATTAAAAGATTTCACATTTCGAATTTCTGTTTCTGAAATCTCCCTTTAATCACAATTGCTGAATTCATTTTTTTTATGGTTTGGTTTGGTTTGTCGCTCTACGGTCATTTGCAGCACTTTAGGTTAATTAGACTGGGTTTTTACAGTTTAACAGGTTTGAACCACTCATAAACATCCATGCCAGCACCGAATTCAAATTCGAATCTGAAATCTGTGGTACCAAAGGCCACAGCCTAGCCAATTGGCCACCAGGCCGCCATTTTGTTTATGAGTCCAATTCAAAGATATATTTACAAAATGTTTTTATCCACGTTAGGTCGGGTTAGAATAGCCCCATGTAGCCCATGCATGTCATTAAAGGCGACTAAAATGGGTATCCAGATATAGCCTGGTGAGGTAAATTCACTCTTCTTTGAATTACACCATGCCTTTGTGCCGCAAGGTCAAAGACAAAACTAGGCTGCATTTTTTTATGACGTGCATGTTCATTGATTTAGTTTAAATGTTTCTGTCGACCAAATGAGATAAGAAACAACATAAATGTTTTATAAGTTTCCTAATAATAAGACCGAGATATTCTCATACATACATGCAAAAAAATAATATAAAAGTCAAAAGTAAATAATAAATTAATAAGTCATTATTAAATTAGAGTTCCTAGACACATCAAAGTGGTGTTTATAAAAAGGTTGAATTTTATTTTCGAGTTGATTACATCTGAAATTACCATGTGTGAACATGTTGTTGTCTTGAGATCCATTACTTCGTCACAAATGTGAATCTTAGAAATAAAACTGAGATTTATAAATGTGAAGAAAGATATGAATTTCAAAATTTAAAAACACCTCACGAGGAGAAAAACGCCTTTCATCTTTATGAGAAAAAATCCTTCTTTTGAAAATAAAACTTAATGAAAATTTTGAAGAACTCATGTTTTTTATGCATTTTGAAAAAAAAAGTCATGAAAAGTAGTGCCGTCAAAAGGAAAATACGATTTGCAGCAGAATCAAAATTAGTAATTGAATTGAATAAAACATGAAGTGAATGGTGTAGATGAAAACTGCAATATCGTGACTAACTTTTTCACAGATTGGCTGCGGTTATTTGAACGTTTAGTATATTCTTGTAGCTATTGAATTCGGTGGTTGTTTGTAATATAGTTGAATTTATTTGTTTTATGAACTAAGAAAAAAAGGGAACTGTTGCACAATTGCAAGTCCAATCATTATTATTATATATTTTCAAAAGATTTTATACGAGTTGTAAAATTTTGGAAAAGTATACAACAACGGTCTTCGCTATAGATTTAATACAGTGGAAACAACGTGTTTATACATATAAAATCTGTGGAATAATTTCAGTTTTATATTATTACTAGCACAACCCAGCATACGTTGCCTAAAAAAGTGCATTGTAAAAATTACATATTGTGAATATATTCTCCATGTTCCAATACATGTGCATACTAATTTTCGTGGATATCGCTTGAACGGTAAAAGGCTGCAGCACCATCTGGTGGCGACTTACAACAAAGGGGAATAGCATAAAAACATTGTGCGTGTTTTGTCAAACACACACACAAAAATTTAACTAAAATCGGTCAAACCGTTTAGGAGGAGTTCAGTGACAAACCCACGTACAGAAGAACACGATTGCATTAAAGATTATTAGACACGTTTTTAGTTTATATTTTTGATATCGAATAACATTTTTTAAGAACTTCGGTTAGGAAATTAATGAAATTTTGAAATGAAAAATGAAAATTTGAAAATTAAATTTTTAAATTTCTTACCTTATTATTTTAGCCGAAAGAATAAACTACTGAATTGAATAATTATTTTATCTCTCCAGATTCCATACCGTTGGAAACAATGATGTCCAGAACTGGATACTCTCCATCAGAAACAGCGGCATCGGCACCAGCCTCGAATATATGCACTCTACCAGAAAGACTCCATAACACTCTTCTGTACAGGGGCAGCACTTTCATTGAACCCAAGAACTCTGATGCAATTTTGGCTACGGCGGGAATACGACAAGAGAAACTTCCTTCTGGAGGATCCAACAGATATTTCCCCAATGGCACAGAAGTGCTCTTCAAATGCCTATCAGCCTACAGCGGCAAAAGACGACGTGGAAGATTGTTTGTCAAGATGGAGTTTGGGTTGGACGTCCTCATAATTGTGGTGAGTGTACCTAAAAAATTAAAACCTCTAACTATGCGTGTGTCCAATTAACTTTTGCTTCATACTTAATAATGTTAACTAAAATGAAATCGTAGTATCAAAGAACAAACTGGAATCATGCCATAATTATAGGAGATTATCTGCCGTCAAAAATCCTAGGAATATGTGCAGGAAAATTACGGCGGTTTTTAAAATTTTTTAAAAAATCAGAAAATTATGATTGTGTAATTTCCATTCATTGGAATTTAATGAAATTTGAAGCAGTTTTTTGAAAATTAAATAAAAAAAAAAAATAGTGTTTGTTAGAATCCAAATGGTTTTAAAAATGTATTCTAATTAAATAAAATATGGCTTTTTGATTTTGTTTTAATATCAAGCTTACTAAACTCCAAATAGTTTCCGTAATCATGCTAAATGATTTTTATTTTATTCTTTAATTCATAATACTTTTCGGTATAAAAATGAAAGGGGGAAAGGGATTTAATTTTTTTAATGAGCTCTTCATACTTGCTTAAGGTTATTCAAAAAAAAATTCCGCAATTAATTTTAAAAATATGACATGTGAATAACTATGTTAAAAGTATTGTTGAATTTATTCTGATATGTTTAGTACATATACTTAGTATGTGTAGTATGCATGCTAGCATGTTTAATACTCTTCTAACACACATGTCCAAATGCCTAAAGTTTTTACGTTGCTTAGAAGTTGATTGAGATGAAAAGTTGAAGAGCATTTTTATATCTATTTTAGAATCAATCGAAACATCCTAAAAAATAAATCGCATAATCAAATTTTTTTTGCATTTTAGACATACAAATAGTATTTAAGAAAACATCTTTAAACATAAACATATATACATACATGTATTAAATTTCTCCATTATTTTTAGATACGAGAATTCATCCTGGTCCCGTAGACCACAACAGGAACAAATCGTGTCTCTTTGTGCGCCCCAATCCCGATGTGGTGGCCTTCGTGAACGACAAGAAAGTCAAGGTGGACTCCGCCAAGTTCCCCGCCGGTACCGAGGTGGTGTACCGCTGCGTGGACATCGGCAAATACAGCTTCGAGGGAAGCGCCAGGAGGAGGTGCGTTGGAGGACAGTGGACGGGGACTGAACCTTTTGTGCCTGGGGGCTGTCCCCAGGAATATGACTATGCTCGTAAGGAAACTCGATCGATCTTTTTTCAATTACTTTAGCATACTTACCCATCAGACAGATAGATATTTAGTTGACTGACAATGGGGAGAAATTGCATTATTAGTACCCTTACTCGATTTTTTTTTTTTTTATTTATTTACTAATGTTTGAGAATAAATTGTTTAATGGTCAAATTGAAATCACTGACAATATCGCAATATGCGGAATTTAATAACAAATGCGTAATAATTAAATGAGTTGAAGCTCAGTCAAGATGAAACATTCCACATCTAACAAAAAAAAAATCGTGGAATGCCGACTTTTGTGACTTACGCTCTTCCAGATGTAATGAGATTCGTATCAAATGTTATTCCAATGTATGCCAGTTTGCAGTACAATGCGTCTTTTATACTTTGTTTCCCTTAAAAGTAGACAAAAATAGTTCCACTGGTGTTGCTACGACCAAAATGTATTTATACTTATTATATTACATCTGGGTATATGTATAATATTTAATTTACTATTTTACGTTAACTACATATTAAAATTATTATGCAAATAATAATTGAAAAATAATAATAATAAAATAATCGAAAATTAGAATAAATCTTATGTTGTTGGTTTTTTTTTTTTTGTTTCCCCCTCCCATTATTTACTTCGTACTTTTTTATTCAACTGGAAGTACAGAAATGCAGGAATAAATTAAGGTAGCTCAAAGGAAAGGTTTCTTAAATTTTTGTAACATATTTTGAGAGAGCTTATATCAATAAAGGAATTTTGAAAAGATGTGCGAAATATTTAAAGCGTTCCTTTATGATATTTTTGTTATATACTTAGTTCTCTATTTTCTAGTAGCAACTACCTTTAACTGTTATGCTTCTATAATTTATCGTTACCTTATGGCTAACCGATACAAGATATTAACCAGACCACTTTTAATAACATGATTATAATTTTGTTCGCTCTGACGCTTAGAAACTTTCAAGATAATGCATGTATCTTTTAGCTATACCGTTGTCTCCTAAACTGGGTTCAAACTCTTCAAATTGTTTTAAAATGTTATTAAATAATGGGTTGTAAGAAAGTTATTTTTGGTATTCACCATTTAAAAGCGTCTCGAAAACTTAAAGAACTTTTTGCCAACCTAATATATTCCTGTTAGATTTCTGATAGATGATATATTGGATTTTTCTATTTTAAAATTTAACTAATAGTTTAAAACGTTGTTATTTCAACGCGTTTCAAACTATTAGTTTATTCGGTTTTGTTCCCTTCTAATGCGGTTCGACCTCTTCCTTTTCCCTTGGTGTTTCTTTACAGTAGAAAAGCACCCACAATCCTGTTTCGACACCAAGTCGGCCAAATCGCCCAAAGCAATGATGGAAAGCTGGTGGTATATCCGGGAACCATCCTGCATCTGGAATGCCTGTGGATCCGGAAATATGGGACTCCCCACTGGGAAGTGAGCCACAAGAATAGGAAATACCCTGAAGGTGAATGAAATGAGTATCATCTTTCATTTTAAATATTATTATGGAAATTTATATTCTAGCATATGTAAAGAAACCCTATTGTATATCATTGCTTTTCTTTCCTATCTATTACTATTTCGAATTATTGCTTTTAGAATTAAAAAATTCCGTAAAACTAATGTCTCAATAACTAGTTGTAACTTGACTTGAAACGATTTATTTTATAATTACTTTTACGTTATTCAACGAATGAATAGTTTAGTATTATTTTATATTTGTTAAAATATGTGTCTTTCAAATGGCGACTGTTTGAACCTTTAACCCGATATCATTCGCAACTAAAATGATATGGATAGATGTCCAGATTCCCATTGTGACACCATAATTTTAGATGTCCAGATTCAATATTACCCAAAGTATATCACGGAGAAAGCCCTACTGTATAGCACTCACATTGTGACACCATAATTTAGATGTCCAGATTCAATATTACCCAAAGTATATCACGGAGAAAGCCCTGCTAGTATGTCCAGCACTCACATTGTGACACCATAATTTAGATGATGTCCAGATTCAATATTACCCAAAGTATATCACGTATGCCTTACTGTATAGCGCTCACATTGTGACACCATAATTTAGATGTCCAGATTCAATATTACCCAAAGTATATCACGGAGTATGCCTTGCTGTATAGCGCTCACATTGTGCATAATTTAGATGTCCAGATTCAATTGTATATCACGGTGTAGGCCCTGACACCATACCATAATTTTAGATGGCCAGAGTTAGCTTCTAAGGAATTATTTTTGATTCTCTTCCTCCTTCTGGAGCCCAATGGAAAGATATTCAAATCTATACATTTATTGCTTTGATCATCGGCATAAATAGTTATGTCATTTGTCGAGTTTCTAATCGAGTTTTCATCAATTCCATTGCCAGATGTGTTATTTATCAGACCACCTCGGTCACATTTTTCTAAATATAATTGAACAGGACGATATTCATTTAATTTTGGGTGATATTGAATGAAAAATATGCTACACTGCTGTACTGCTGTGAAAAATTAGTGACATTATGCTGTTTAGTAAGACTTTTTGGATTTAAGTGATAAAACATTTTTAAAAAATGGCAAGAAAAAAGTTGTTTTGGTTATCGTTACTTACATTACATTTCATATAAACATCATTACATATATTATTTCATTTCATATAAATATGTCATTGCATATGTCATAAATATTTCATTGCAAATTATAATTTTAGTGCATTTTAATGTGAGGAAAGGATTCTGAAACGCACGAGTGAACGTCGCCATCTGTTATCGCTTACATCAATGGTTCTCAAAGTGTGGGCCTCAACCCACTAGAGGGCGTGAAGGGATTAAAAAAAATCACTATGTGAGATAAAAATCAATTGCCTAGATGTATTGACAACTTAATAAAAAAAGTAAAAAAATTGAAAAAAAATTTGCTAATAACAGATTTTATTGTCGGACATTACAAAATTATTCTTTTCACTTTCCTTTCAGAACAAAGTACTTATGAATTGTTATTTTTTTTTTTTTTTTTCCTTTGGCAACTAGGAAGCTAAAAGTCAAATCAATATTTCAGAAGAATTTAAAGACTGGTATAACATCATGTTTTAAAAATTAATTTTTAAAAGTTACATATTAAATTGACTACTAATAGTAATTAGCAGGCATAGATAAATTAACTTTTTAATCACAATTTTTCTTGTTTTCTTTACAGAAACAAATTATTTAAAATCGATAAAGCAGTTTCTTGGAGCTTAATATTCTGTATAAAACAGTTATATTTATCTAAGATTAATAAAAAATAAACGTATAGGCTATAGCTAATAATTTAAAAATTTCTAGAGGAAATTCTTTTATTAAGGAGACACAAAGCTACAAAATTTAAGAACCACTACTTAAGTGCATCATTATATTCCATCAACAATTACCTTTTTGATTGTGGGTAATTTTCAAGTCGCTTAAAATCAAAATTTAATTTATTTGTTAGTAAAAAAATTTGCACTCTTCATAAAAAATATTTCGAAAATTTATTTCATTATATTTCCAATATAAATGTCTTAAACATGTTTTCATTACAATATCTTTCCAAATATTGTTATTAGTATTACTTCATCTGCTAAATCCCAAATTAGACTAAAAATCATGAATGTTGTTTAAACACCAATGAATTTGTTCTAAGCACAGTTTCTGTTTCAGGCTGGACAAACGAGCCTGGCAGGGACTCCCAGCTCGAGTATCGCCTTACTATTTACCATGCAAAGACGGAAGATTCGGGGATGTTCACGTGCGTCACCCCCATGGGACACCAGCACGCAGTCGAGATCGTCGTCTCCGGTAACGATATTTCACGTCCCTTGGTCAAAGGTGGGGCCTCATCTAAACTAAATCATTGAGGCTCTCAGATGAGAACCATTAAGTGGGTTATTAACGCCTTTATTGCCACGGCCGAGTTTGGAAATGAGTACGCTTTGCATGCTCATTCATTCCGAACTTCATAAAAGCAGTGGTGTGGAATTTTGCTAATTTGTTGTTACATTTGAATTTTGCTAATTTGCGTTACATTTGAATTTCTCTAAATGTCCGATATTCAATGGGAACGTTAACCTATTTAGAAATGAAAAGCATTTTTAAATTTAATTAACTAGCAATACTAAATTTAAAATTTATTTTAATTATATTACTGTTATAGTGTTTCCTTGCAAATTAATAAGTAGTTATGTTTTTTTTTTTTAAATTTATTCTTGATGAACTGTAATTAGTTTAATTTTGTTGGAAGAATTTTTTCATTTGAGGGTCATATCCTAATTATACGTTTTCCTACTCCAATGGGGCTCAAAGTTCTTAAGAGATTACTCCCTCAAAGCTGAATTCCCACTGGATGCTAAAACTTCGAAATGCAGAACACCAAGCCATGTTCATCTGCTCATCTATCTCACATCTCTACGGTTTCTTCCCAACTTAGATTTCATCTAACTTCTTAGTGGTATACTTCTGTAGACGTCTGATTCTTCAACTAATAAATTACATATATATGTTTGGCGGGAGCTGGTAAATTTACACTTTGAAAATTTAGTGCAAACTGAGTCTGAAAAGATAGGTTCTTTGTTTTCTTCACTCAGTTCAAGCTTGGGTATCAAGTTCGAAAGGGGGGACTTATTTCTTGCATGTACAAATGAAAGCATCTTATACTAATCAAAAAAAATGTTAAAAACACTTATAAATGAAATATCTTCCAATCAGAAGTTTTAATTAGTAAGAACTTCAAACTTACTGTAAAGTCTAATCCTATACTAGACCTATAACGGCTTCGAGAAGAGGGCCACTTTCAGTTCATGGGATAATTTTAATTTCTATGTACAAGCGTTATATTTATATATAACTCTATTTACAAAAAAAATGAAAATTAAAAATATAAATTAGATTCATAAATGCAGCTCACTCCAAGGTCAGAGAATTTCAGAGTTCTCGAGTCTACGATGAATCTAATGCACCGGTCTGTGGCAGAGCTTAATTATCACACGGCGTGATACACGAAACCACAAGGTGCTCAATTTGTAAACAGGCGGAATCTCTGGCCTGTTCGGTCACTTCACAGAAAAAGAGAGAAACAACACTTCTTATCGACTCGTTGCAGAACATCCTTCTTCCCCTTCTCCAAAACCTCCCTTTAAGAAAATTCGTCTAGAGTCAATAAGTCTTACTTTAAGAAGAAATTCTTTGGTGAGAAGCAAATCGAGCAAATAAGATATTTAAAGAATTGCAATAAAAATAAAAAGCAAATTCACATTTCTTTATCAATTTATCAAATCTTTATTAGTAATACTCGATTTATTCCTCTCCAAAAGAATCTTTTTCCCTACATTGATATCGTATCACGAATATTACTCCCTAGAGATACTGTATCTGTATTAAATTGCAGCATTATCGCTTATATCTTTTCTGTAAGCTTCTGTTTTTCTGTCAACAAATTTGAAAATCTGAATGGGGGGGGGTGATGGGGTTTTTTTTTTTTGTTTTTTTTTTTTTGCTTTGCCTAGTTTCTCAACAAAAAATATATAAATGAAATCACTCAATTAAAAAAAACAAGAGAAAACAATTTATTTATTATGCCAAATCGCAAAGTAGGGGCCGTTGGGATTTGGCGACTTTTCGTTAACGCCAAATGAGCGATAAGTCTCCAAATGTGGTAACCTCGGTTTCTTGTATTTTTGTAAAAAACTTACTACATTATATATTTATCAGAAATCTAAAACACATTTTATTTAGGTCCAAAATTGAATCACAATGTAATATTTATTGCAAGATGGAATACAACTCAGGAAAAAAATATTAATAACATTTTTTTTAAGAAAACTCATGTGATAAAGACATCTTAATTGGTATTTTGCCCATTATTTCATCTTCTGTTTTCTTTCAAACCTATATGTATAATGTACAAATTTTGTCACACACAGAAAATCAGATTTATTCTTGCAACTTCTCTGTTTTTTAACGAATAGTTATTGCATTGTAAAAATAGCACAAAATTAAATTATTTCAATTAAATTCTTTTGTTTCAGTTTAACCCTAATTAATTAAATTTAAATATGATAATCTGAATTATAATCAAATCCTTCTTTTTATGTAAAAAGAGAAATTATTCAAATATCCTAAAAAGTGGTATACTTTATTTTGTTATATTAAGATGCTAATGTTTCTTTTGTAGCTGTTCATTGTCAAACCATTTCCGAAACTGGAGGCCTAATTCTGAGCACGACTGTGACGAAGATGAACGTGAAAGTTGTGTTCTCCTGTGAACCTGGACGGAAATTGATCGGCAACGAACAGGCTATGTGTTTACCATCAGGCCAGTGGTCAGCAAAACCTCCTGTTTGTCAAAGTAGGTTCAGGTGGTAGGGAGATTACAAGATTTACTGAACACATTATAAATTAGTATGCACATACAAATTTGAACTAAAATATTTTTAGATGTTTTTGAACATTACATACCTTTTCCTATTAATTTATATCATTCTTTTCGGAAATAATCATTAAATTCTTATAAGCAAGAGCCAAAAATTCCCGCCTAAGGATTTAGGTGCTGTCATAATTTAAAATAATTTTGTTTTCATTTAAAATTCAAAACAGAATGTTTTACGTTATTTTTTTTTTTTAAGAAAAATCTGAATTTTAAATAAACTAATTATGCATAATCATATTATTATTAATACCAAAGAATTTACCGTAATTTTCTTATTTTAAGAATTTAATCAACGCCGTATAACCCTTAGGCGTAATTTGCGGCCCGAAAAAGTAAATATTTTCGTATAATCCACTGCATCACTTAACCCGCGGGACAATTCGTGCCTGTTTTTGACACACTGCGTATCAATCAAATTTTGTTTTATAACCATGTCGTTAAGTTATCAAAATGTTTTTTTCTGTTTTAAATAAGCATTTTTTGCCATAATTCTGTAAAAAAAAAAAAGGTGTTAGTTTAATTAGTGGAAATCGAAATTAATAATATAAGCAAATTGGAATAAACAATAATATTTGATGGACAAATTAAAATTCTATTCAATATCACAATTAATTAACTATTTCATCCTCTTGTAGCCATTTTAAATACCTATTCAATACTTTTTCATCCACTAGTACATACATATCGATACAAAATGCTAGTGCCATTTTCTCTATTTTGTGTAATGTATTTGTACAATGTTAAAGGTGTAGTATTTACACTCACTAAGAGACATTCTTGAGCTATAAAATTGCTTACACACAAAATATATGTCTTATAAAAATAGCGGTAGCAAATTAATGAGTATTAAAGTATTCTAGAATTTATGAAGACAAGCAAAAACAAGTATATTTTAATCATAAAGATGTTATATTTGTAATACTTTTGTTTACATTTATCTTTTTCTTAAATAATATAATAGCTTCTGTAAGATCTTCTTTCACTGTTAATCCAAGATAGTTTTTTAATAAACCTCAGTTCTGACAAATAAGTCTGAACATTTTCTTGTTACACTGCTTTAGGTAAAGCTTTTATAAAACTGCTTTTTACTGTTACCGGTAAACTGTCCTTTCTACTAGTTGTATTATAAAAGGAATTACTTCCTTAACATTTAATTCAAGAATTTTGACAAAATAAAAAAATTTAAAAATAAAAAAACAGGAGTTTTTAACCGATTCTTGATTCCGCCTTCTGACTCCAAAAATGTTCCACCTCTGGGTTTCAGCTCCCACCACAATTGAGGAATAGCTAAGAATTTTTCATGACACAAAATCAATTCTGGAACTCACCAAAGTGAAGCAGAATACTGAAATTGGCATAACTTCGGCAAAAAAAATTGCTTTTCTATTTTATAGAACTTGCTATTTTTATTAATTTTAGCTTTTGAACCTTCAAATTCCTCGAAAATTCATTTAATGTAAAAAAAACCAGTTAATATGTTGTTATAACTTATTAATACATAAATACAAATAAATTATTTGTTCACATCAGAATCTTGAATATAGATTCAAATATACCATTCAACTATTGGAGTAAACAAAAATAATTTTTAATAATTACATCTTAAAAATTAAAAAGTAATTCTTTAGTAATTTTTGTGTTATAAATTATTAAAAAAATTACTTTTTTTCTCTGCCATAGCTTTTTAATTTTTTGCCGAAATTTTTACAAAAGATTGATTACAAAACAGTAAAAATCTGGCTTTTTGGTACCGCAGGCTTCAGGTTCGAAATCTGGTGGTGGCATAGATGTTTGTTAGTGGTTCGGAATCTAAGTTAAACTGTCAGTCTAATTAGCTTAAAGTGTGCAAAAAAAAAGTGACTGTGGCACATAACACAAACCAGGCCTAACGCTACCTAGCGTCACGGTCAAGAAATACCACTGCAAAAATTAACCGTTAATTCTTCCTTTCATCAATTGAAATTGTTTGCTAATTCTCGCCAACGTTGTTAAACTAATAGCAAGTTAATATCAGCACAAGCCCAATATGAAGTATTAATCAAGTGTAGGTAACAAGCCCACTTTAATCACTTAAGCCTAAATTATACTCAATCTCATGACATTTGGCAGTTTTTACATGCTGAACTCGCACAATTAAGGTGAAAGCTCAGCAAATCTTTGTGAGTATTTCGATTAAAAATACCATCAAGAACTCAGTCCGTTCATACCCTGATACATGAATAAGTGTTTTTTTTTTTTTTTTGGCTGAGTCATACCTAAAAAGCATTGTGTTAATTATACTTATTTGGTCAATGTATCGTTTTTAATAATACGTGTATGGTGGTTATCAAAATAATGGAAACATCTGTGAATAAAAGTGACATTTTGAATGCGCTTCGTAAGCATTAGAATATAATAATAGCAACCAGTTTTTTTAAATAGAAATGTAGATATTCTGGTAGTATGTGGTAGCTTTATTGAAGTTCTGTAAGTCTTGGATTTATTTCAAACGCATCAAATGTCGAGCCTTTCAGATTTTCAAAGAGGCCAAATTGTAGGAATCCGTCTAGCTGGAGCAAATGTAACGAAACATCCCAACTTTTAGGCCTTTTTTTAAGTATGGTATCTAAAGTCATGACAGCATATACACAGCGTGGCAAGACAAGCTCGGCAAAGTAAAAAAGTGAACGGAAAGAGATACTCAGTGAAAGAGACCGACGGGTATTCAAGGGGATTGTGATGTCTCAAAGAAAACAACTGCATCAAAAGTGACCACAGAGCTCAATCAGCATCTCGATTCTCCAGTGTCAATCATTACAGTTAGAAGGCACCTTCATAAACAGGGCATTTACACCAGAGCAGCAATTTCCAAGCCACTTGTAACAGATGTTAATGCCAAACGTCGTCTACAGTGGTACCACACTCACAAAACCTGGTCGATTGATAAGTGGAAGAAAGTAATATGGTCTAAAGAATCGTCTTCAAACTTTTCCCTACAACAGGATGGGTGTACGTTTGGAGGACACCTTCAGAAGCGTAAGATCGTGATTGTTTCCTTCCAACTGTCAAGCATGGAGGTGGATCTGTCATGATATGAACAGCCGTGTCGTCGTTTTCTGCTAGACCAAACATAACCTTGAAAGGAAGGATCACTGGGGAGAAGTATAGAGAAATGTTAGCTGATCAGGTCCATCTATGATGCAAACTTTGTTTCCATCTATTTTCCAGGATGATAATGCACCCATCCATGCAGCAGGGCTTGTCCAATCATGGTTTGATGAACACGAGGATGAAGTTAAACATCTACCTTGGCCCGCACAATCACCAGACCTCAATATCATTGAACCGTTATGGTCTATTTTAGAGCTTTCAATACGGAATCGATATCCTCCACCGGAATCTCTCCCAGAACTTTCTTAATATCTCCATGAAGAATGGTACAATATTCCTGTAAACACTATTCAGCACTTGTATGAATCGATTCCTAGGCGAATCCAAGCTGTATTACAATCCAAAGGCGGTACTACACCATACTAATAAAGTATTCTTTATAAATCTATGGTGTTTCCATTATTTTGATAACCTCTTGTATATTTTGTGATGTATTTGTTAGATAACCTATAAATGTTCATTAATTATATTCTCTCTTCAGAACTCCCTTTCTTTTATAGAAATTCCGCTGTGTCCGTATCCAGGCACCAGCAAAAGCGTCACCAATTCCAATGTCAAGTTTTACTACGAGATATCGAAACGATAATCTTCGGTTGCAAAAGCGGGATACAAAATCCAAGGCCGGACTGTCCTGCAGTGCATGGATGGTGGTCGGTGGTCCGGCACGGTCCCCACGTGCCACCCCATCAAGAAAGGCTAATACAAATATATATAAAAACAGTAAACATTCTCGTCTGTGCACACATCGAGCAAAAAAAGACACGCCATGATTATGTAGAAGAAACAGTGAACAGAACTCGTCTTTCCAAGCGGATGATAATGGCAGAGTCCATTTAGGGGAATAAAAATACATCTACTGTACTACACTGACTCGCACAAATTCTCGAGTGGCGAAACTTGCTGTGCGAACAAGAGTTTATGCTGTTGTCTTATCACAACTGTGAGACCAAAGTTTTTATACGAATTGTATTTGTTTTTGGTGTTTGGAAAATTTTAAGCATATTTTGAAAACATATTTTATTCTTCTGAGTATTATCGCTTTGAAAAAAAAAAAAAGGAATAGTCCACATTATTCTTTTCTAGTGTTTTAATTCGGAACCTGAAAAAGCATATTAAGATGCGTTGTTAGCTAATATTTGAAAAATCTGCTCTGGTCAAATTTCTACCTTAATCCAATATGTATTGAAATCAAAATTAAACTCTTTTAATATATATATCTTCGTTTTCAAATTATGAGGTAAAGAAAATTAAATTACTCAAACAATATTCGCTAACCTACCCTTCTTTTTCAACTAATGTTGAATTCGTATGCAATATAAACAATATAAATATATTACACAACACAATACAATTGTAACAATAATAACAACATAATATAAAAAATATAAAAAAAAGTAACTGACTGATAAAAAAAAATATATAAATATAATATATATATAAAAAGCAACTGACTGATCTTATTTTAATTATTTCATTAAAAAATAATTAATTTTAAAATATTCATTTAAGAAGCATTTTTTTCCTTAAGTAATTTTTTACCATTTATTATTTATTCAAAATTCTATACCAAAAGACGAATTAAATGTCGTAAAAACGTTCAAAAATCGGAAATAATTATATTTAAAAACATGGAAAGATCATTTTCTATAGCGCCTCGATTAGAAAAAAAAATTTTCTTTAAGAGAATTGAAGAAAAAAGATATATATATATATTGATCAAAAGGTTAATATTCTAGATAAATTTACGGAAAAAAAGGCTAATTAATTATTGCTAACATAAAATAAACTAAAAACCTTCCATATTATCATTAAATTAGCTAATAAAAATACAGTTTGGAAAGTGGGACAGTATTTTTTCTTATTAAAACAAAGGTCAGAAATTCAGAGATAAAATTTAAAAACCTCTCTATTATAAAAAAAAAAAAAAAATTCTTAGAAAAACAATTTTTGGCCTACATCGGTTATCAATTTTTGTTATTTAAATTCAAACCAATGAATTATACAGTACCTAAAACGGATAAATGTCTTTATTTCTATAATGCATATATTTAAAAAAATTTAAAATATTAAAAATCTCTGAGCATTTTTAAAGCTTTTAAATTTATAGTGAGATTTCTTTATAATATAAATTATCTAGCGACTCATTTATAATAAATAAATTGCTAGAAACAAGATCATTTATGCTTTATTTTAATCCTTTGCTGTATAAATCAAAAATTAAGCTTAGTAATAAACATTTCATTTGATTCATTGATAAACAAAGAGCAAATTATTCAAGTAAACACAAACGTAAAGAGAAAAATAATAAACATCAAATTGTAAACAAATACAGACAAATCAAAAGAATAATCGCTGACTTCTTATTACATAAAATCTTTGCTCTTTCTCAAGTTGTCTTCCAGATAAATAAGAACTTAACATAAAATAAATGGAAGGCATACAAAAGGTTTAGATGCGGATTCGTCTATCTATAACATATCAAAAATCTATGTGTTTCAACATTCATAATCACTTTATGCATATCTACTTAATTGTAAACACCTTTCTTAGTAAAGTTTTTTACATTATTTCATTTATAGTCTATAAAATTTGTTTAAAATCTCAATTAGTTTTTTTCATTTAAATTTTAACAATTTTATTTAATTATGAATAAATATTATTAACAATAATTACATAGAAAATTAAGTAATTATTGTAATAAGAGATTGTACTTAGTAATTTGTAATAAGTTTTTCTATTAATCTTATAATGTATAAAGAGTAATAAAGTTATGTATTTATATTATTAAAATTATAAAAACTAATATTAAATATTAATATTAATGTTATTAATTATTACATTAATTATTGCATTAAGATTACATTAATATTATATTAATATTATTAACATTAATTACATAAAAAATTAACATTTAACCGCATAATAATTATTATGTTTTTCTATTAATCTTGAAAGTTATAAAAGAATTATAAAGTTATCTAGTTATGTTATTAAAATTATAAAAACTAGTAGTATAACATTAATATTATTAATGTTAATATTAGATTAATATTAGATTAATATTATTAACATTAATTACATAGAAAAATAATAATTAACAGTATAATGATTTTTTATTATGTTTTTCTATTAATCTTATAAGTTATAAAGAGTAAAAAAGTTATGTATTAATATTATTAAAATTATAAAAACTAATATTATAACGTTAATTAATATATAATATTGATGCAAATTAATTAATAATATTAGTTTTTAATATACAATTAATTATTGTAATATTATTAATATTAATGTATAATTAATTATTGTAATATTATTAACATTTTCATAGAAATTTAATATTTAACTGCATAATAATTTGAATAGTTTTTCTATTAATCTTATAAATTATAAAAGATTAAGAAAGTTATCTAGTTACGTGTCAAAATTATAAAAAAGACCCTACAGTTTATTTAAATATGAGTGTAGACTTACACATCATAGTTTAAGTATATATTTTAGTTGAATTCATCTTTCCATATTTTTCGTTAAATTTAAAAAATAATCTAGATAAAAAGAAAATCTAAAAAACAATTTACTAAAATCATTTTACTTATTTATATGATTATAAAATTTTTAAAAAATGTGAATATTCTTGTTTCTGTCGTCGTATGAAAAAGAAGAAAACAAGATTTGTTTTTGATAAACAAGCACAATAGAAAGCATCATAAGAACATATATTTACATCGATTGGTTCTTATTACAAATGCAAATATCTTACCGTAAGAAAAAAAGTCTAGAATAATTTTTAAATAGCGATACGGTCTTCAAACTATGGGGTGATTATGAAAAATTAAAGGCACCATTTCGTATTCTCCATTTCGGGATCTTACATAATGCACTCAAATGTAACTGCCGCCACACCCTAATAATTGCAAGGCAGATGCCTAATAACAATAATTTTCGCGTATTGTCTTTTTTTGAGGATCATTTCTGGGTGCACTTAAGGAACCATTATAATCAATTTGCCCCGAGAACGTTTAATTGGACAGCAATCCCCATCCATAAAAGTGAGAACACAATGCATAATACACATTTTAATACTTGCTACGGCTTTAATATTAATGAAACTCTATGAGGGAATTTTATTCATTATTTTTAATTTCTAAAAAGGTCACAACATTATTATCCTGAATTTGCCATTGTTTAAACTGATTATTGTAGCAACGCCAAATTTGCAAATGCAATTCATCTAATGCATTTTTAACTGTAGGAAGTTCTTTTTTGAAGATGATATGGTAAAATGATACCAATTGCATCAATTATAGTAGGGAAAATGTTTTGGATATTAAAAAGAGTTCACTATTCATCAACTTAATAATTAGTCCTTCTGTTCGCCTGTGACTAAATATGTGTTTCCCTGCCTTTACTCAAACCAAAAATTGTTCTTAAATATTTCGTTGAAATTAAAGATAATAGAATCATGTTAAGTATTTAGAGTCCCTGATAAAAGTATTTGTATAAAATTAGTGAAAATTGAATAATTCATGAAGTTTTAGGCTATTTTTCAAAAATCATGGCCGTAAATGGGACATCATAAATGATTTTCAAAAAGATGTAGATTTTATAATTGTTTGGTAATTTGAAAACAAAAATTTTCTTATAATGTTAATATAACTAGTTAAAAAAATTTTCTTAATTTTTATGTAATGGATTTTTCAAGAATATATATTGAAAACAGAATGTGATTATAAAGTGATTTAAAATTTAGCTTGTCTTATATCTTTTTGAAAACTATTTCTAATAATGTAACCTAAAAACTACATATTAACATTTCATAATAATAATTTCATTCTTCACATCAAAAAGGAATTCCTTTTATATAGATGAATTGAATTTTTAGATGAAAAAAAACTATAACAGTAAAATAATAATAAATAACATTGGCATTTCATTATTATTAATATTATTATATTATCATTAATACTTCTGCCTAATGATTTCTTAGTTAGACACTAACAGCAATACGTAGC